>JAQFZG010002195.1:0-17571 GCA_034695465.1 Entomobrya nicoleti
AGTAAGATTGACAAAGAGTTTTGCCTAGATTATCTGATGACTTTAAGCGATCGTGTAATGGACGTTCTGCTGATATTCTAACTATAAACGTACATAATAAAATCGTCATTCGGAGAATATTAGTTTGTCTTGATGTAATATCAAGACATATATATATTTTTGAAATATTTCACAGGTTTAAGTAAATTATTCTACAATCTTGTACATTATATTTAATGTTAATTTAATGTACATGCACAGAAATGAATAAATTTTAACTGAGAAAATGGTTACTAAATATGTGCATTGTAATACATTATGACGCAAATACATTCATCACTCAATTTAGTGTTTATTGACTTGACTTTATTATTAAGAAGATATTTGTTTAATCCCTTCATTTGATCGTTGAATGAAATATCCTGAAATAAATGTTTGAAGCTACACAACAAAATTCACGTAATGGGTTATTGTACATATATTTTTTGGATCTATTGGGTTGTACTTATTTATAACGACTATTTTCTAATTTTTATTCACACGTTGGGAAATAAATGTATTTTCTGACAACTGTCCTGCACCAGCAATAAATCTCCAAATAAATTCCATTGAACTCCCTTAAACGACAGCTTTACCGATGTGGTATTATGAATCCAAGCTTTTGACGATATTTCATTTAAATTTGACTTCTCCCAAAAGTACAGTAACCCATTAGAGCAAAATGTAGAGTTTTTGTTGCCACTGACAGCCAGCTGAAAGTCATTTCCACAAACTATTACCAATTTATTTAACTTTGGATTCCAGTTGAAGTCCAGTACGGGATTTGAATGTATCAAAATAGCAATTGGACATACAGTGGAAACGAGATCATAAATCCATAAAATCCTGGGATAGAAATTTGGGGAAGTGCACGCTAACAAAGTTCCATCTGAAGACACTTTAGCTCTTGTGTTCGCTGAGTATTTTAAGTCATTTGGTAAAATTGCTAACATAGGGTCCATTTTTAGTTGAGCAGGCCAATTAGCTAATCGGTCATCTGTAAATTTTTAATTCGAGTTAAATTAGTCAAATTAAAAATTAAATTACTTTAATTGTTAATGCTTAACTTACATTTGTTCATTCCCAAACTTGGATGCCTCTGCGGCTCAAAAAATATTTCAGGACACTTGCCTTCCATGAATTTCTCACTCAATCCATAAATATGAGGTTCCAATACGTCATGTATCAACACCCCAAATGTTAAGCCATTTAAAACATGAATCTCATTTTTATTCCGAACAGTCGCCACTAAAAAGTCTCCCGTATTCGACCACTCCACACTATGAAATCCCGCACTAGAAACTCCATAAGGAGAGTAGTGTCTTATGAGAACACCTGTTGTTGTGCTGTACACATATAAATTCGAATACAGAATGGAATCCCAAAGTGCTATAAATTCTGATTCAGATGATGATGGATTCCAAGACAAGCCAGCAGGATCTTTTGAAATTCTTACAAATTTAAATGTTTCCCTCCAAATTGTTTTACAATTGGATGTCTTGCTATAAATGGTAATATAATATTGGGCCGTTTCACTTTCCAAATTTTCTTTTGAGGGACAAGCCTTAACAATAGCTAATTGTTGGCCATCAGCGGAAAAACTTATTCCTTGGCAGTTTGGAATTGGAGCAATGTCCGTAATATAATCCACTTGTTTATTACTTGTGATAGGCCAAATTGATAGAAAATCCTGCAGAAATAATTGAAGTTTTAATGAAACAAGTTTTTATTATTTTTATTACTAAATAATATTTAATTATTTCACTTTAAATAACTTACAAATTGTTTTGCCATGCAAATCAAATGTCGAGCATCGGAGCCCCACACGAAACTCTCCAAACCTATATTCCCACCCAATCTAATAGTACATCTCCATTTGTCACCTTTACCATTTATTAAAGAAAATACACTGATTACACCATATCTCTTACAGCCCACAGCCAAGAACATGGAATCAATTGACCACTGAAGAGTACCAATTGGAACTATTGGGTAATTTTTGGAATTGGTGGTATTCAAATTAAATCTGTGTGTTATCTTAAATCTATTTTCTAGTCCACCAACACCACCCCTACCACTATTATCTGCACAATATCTTATTAATATTTGTTTTTCTGTGTGGAGTAAACAAGCCAGGTGAACTCCATTTGGAGAAAATTTAAATAGGTCAACAATTAAGGAAACTATTGTAAAATATAGATATCAAATCTTAAGTTTATTTGAAATAAAATACAGTAAGATTCCACTACGATTTGTTGTTGTTATTGTTATAAGCTAGTGTTGATATCGACCAAACAATATGAAATTCTCTTACCTATGCGGTGTGCCCACAGACCACAACACCGAATAACAGAAAGATACCCAATCCTTTGTTTTGTTTTGGGGATAGCATCACAGCTGAACTGGCCAATCCTGTAACTAGCCCATCGAAATCGACCATTAAAAACAACGAGATTCGATGGGCTAGTTACAGGATTGGCCAGTTCAGCTGTGGTGATGCTATCCCAAAACAAAACAAAGCATTGTGTATCTTTTACTTGTTCTCATCTGTGCGGTGTGCCTATGCTTTGATGATGATAGTGTACGGAAAGGTGAAAGGGAATACATGCCGGGTTTGTTTTGGTTTTGTTGTTGTGAGCTTTGCCGGTTTTATGCTTCTTCTTTTTCTGATCAGGTGGCTTTGCTTAGAAAGAGCATGCAAACAACAACAAAGTAAGAAGGATAGGTATGTATGTATTTATATATCATAAATGCATATTCAATGCGCATTCATTTTAGTGAAAACATCATTCACGATATTCATGTGACTTTGAAATAAATGCATTCCTTTTGAAATACATACGTACATATGTTAAACTAGTATGTTAAGGAATGTTTGAATTAAAAGTTTATATTCACAAGCAAATCAAGCTATACATTAGGTTGCCAGTATTCTGGAAACCTTGAAGGATAATATTAATGATTTTTAAACCTTGTGTTTTTGAGATATTTAACCTCAAAATTTTGACCGTGACATTGATGAATTTTCGAGTAATAATTACAGATCCGTATTTCTGCACCTTGATAAAAATGTTAAATGGGTAATCATCCTTGTAATCAGTTGTGTATATACCAGCAATTTGACTTTAGCAATATTAAGTGTAAAACCATAATATTCAGATAATATATTTATGCAGGAACATTCTGGACATTTTTCTAGCTAAAATACTCTTAAACAGCCAATGTCAGTAATTTGATTTGATTTAATGTTTGAACTATCGTTGTTTTCAGTCGTCAAATTAAGTCGTCAAATTTAAACCATTTGACGACTTAACCTTTAAAATTTCAATTCAAATAATTTAATAGTTTAGTATTCCTAAATTTCCCATACATAAACTAATTACATTTTAAGGTTCATCCAATTATTTTTAAGAATATAAAGCAATGGCCCGCTTAGTTCTATAAAATTTTCACTGTTTTACCTTAAAAACTCCTGTCACTTCTACCAGTCCAATTGGAACTGTATTTCGTCATCTACAGAATTTCATACAATTGTTTAAGATCTAGATAAGGAAATTTAAAAATGTTAAGCAGCAGATCTTTCAAAATAATTGGATTTATAACTTCAATCGGACTTTGGATTGGAGCAACATTGCTAGTCCTTGACAAAAGTCAACAACTACTCCACAATGTATCTAATCCGAAATACTTAAAACGAATGCGGTGTTGCTACTCAATAATCTGTTTGTGGATACTATCGCAATATCTTTTACTGCTAAAGTATAAACATGAAGGCAACATCGAAAGTTACAATGTTAACCTATTTTATTGCGTTGGGCCAACTGCAATACTACTCGGTATTTCGATTATTCATTGGTATCCTTTCGAGATGTGCAGAACATTCAACGGCTTGATCCTACTACTTTGATATATACAAGGTAAATATAACTATTTTAATGGATTTTTGTTGCCAAATTATAAATTAATAAATTCTTATTTTTTTAAAAGAAACATATATGCCGGAATTTGACAAACAGAAAAATCGGCTAAATTTGAATTTCGACGTTCTATTACTTCTGGTTGCCGATACATGGATGAATCTAATGAGTTTGGTAGTACTTCTTTGTCTGTATAATCCCAGAGGTCCCATGTTCTTAGGAGTTTGGATACCAGTACAATATTACTCATTTTTCCCATTTGGCTTATTAATATGTATATTTCACGCATCCATTTGTTTATACTCAGCTGTTAGCATAATGGTTGTTCTTAGTTTGATTTTAATATACATGTATTATCTTTCCATCATTTTTTGTAAAGAATTAAAATTGGGGAGTAGTCAAGCTACTTATAGAACCTTAGATTTATTAAGAACACCAAACAATTTAAGACATGTTTACCGATGCTTTCAAATACTAAATGTAAATGCGATGGGATTTCTTGGTCCATTTTTCGCCTTTGCTCATGGAATATGTGTAATTGTTCCGGTTTTGTGTACCATTATTTTGATGCGGTGTTGGTCAGTTTTGGGATTTTTTAGTAAGGGGCCAATTGTACTAGGTATAATAGTTAGTATGGGTTACTGGACATTTGTTTTGCAGCTAGGTAAATATTTATTTGTAAGAAGTAACAAGATTTTAGGTAGTTGGGATCGAAAGATTTGGCTTAACGGTAAGGAAAATAAAATTATGAGAATGTTTAGGAAAAGTTGTAGGCCTGTGGTTATATGTTGGGGTAAGAGCTTTGTTATAGCAAGAATTACTCAATTTAATTATGTTAAGGGTGTTTTGCGCACTATATTTAAAGTTGTAATAACAAGTAAAAAATAAAGTACTATTTTAAGTTCGAGAGCTATAAAATCAATACATAAAATATTTACTGAACAATGTTGTTCAAGTATTATACTTAGATATAATGGATGTTTAATATTACATCAAACCATTTTAGCATAATGTTTAAATACAAGCTTGGTTCGATTTAAGTGGAATTACACCTGTAACTTTGTAAGGCCTGTTAAAAAACTAATAATTTATCGATCAATTTATATCATTTCTTTTCGTAATGCACCTAAATGACAGGTCTGTAGTCTGAAGTTAGGGATATTATCGATACTTATAATTTACTTCAAATTTCATAAATTTCAAAATGATTACTTTTAGCTCAAGAGTTCGCAGTTTGGGATCATAACTAGAATATTAAATTTGGCTCAGTCTGACGTTAGGTTTAGGCAATCACGCTTAAACAATTTATTAATTATTGACTTGGGAAAGTCACCTTCTTGCTTAGTTATGAACGTGTTTAAGCTCGTGCAATAAAGACAGTTAGACATTTCGTTTTACAAACTCACTGCAAAATATCTAGAAATTTTAGCTACAAATTACATATTTTAATTTTGGATAAAACTTTAGCTTCAAAGTGTGCTATGTCTCTCAGATGTCCATGTAACTTGAATATGGTGTGGTCATATCATGTCACATGCATGATTTAGAAGGATATTTTCCTGAATAAACCTTACAACAGGATACAGGGAACTTGCGACTATGTAATTAATTTTAAAAACAAGTTAAAATTGTTTTCAGGAGAAATTGAATGCCGCTCTGATTCTTGTTGCTGAAAAAATTGAAACTTTGAATCGCTTTGGCGGTAAAATGGGTCAACTTGTTGACCTGAAATTTTGCAGGATAATATAGTTTTAGTAAATAAGTTTATTCAGGCAATAATATTGCATAGTTTCGTTTTTGAAATTTTGAAAAAATGACCCGGGTCACGCAACTTCAAGTTTTTCGTTCTTAAAAAATATGGTTAACAATGGTCTTTATTGGTAATGTATCCCTGCCAAGTTTCATTGAAATCCATTGAACGGTTTAGATAGGAGACCGTGTCAAAGTTTTGACTTTCAAAGCCCTCTCGGGACCAAAGGGTTGGGTCAGGTCAACTGAAACTTTGCAGAATCATGTTTCTGTACTAGGGCTACCTACCCACCAAATTTGAGCCCATATTGTTATGTTGAAATTTTTTGACCTTTGACCTAACTTTGACCTGGTTCAACCGATTTGGCTGACCAACGAACTTATCCAAGCGAGGACCCATATGTATTGATTGGTGAAATCAGATTTTGAAAATCTTGATTAGTTTTTGAGTTATGGTGTGAACGGACAGACAGACGGACGGACGGACAGACGGACGGACAGACGCACCAGATATCCTGTATAACTTGCTTAGTCGCAAGTTAATAAGTAAGTCCGTATTATAAGTGAACACTTTTTGGTACACAATACCGCAGAATTAGAAACAAAATTATAAAACAATGGGTATTAATCTTCAAATAGGAAAGTATTAATATTAATATGAATAAACTGACGTAAAATTTGTTGCTTAAAAGATAAAAAGATTATTTTTTCATGACACTCTGACCGACATCAACAACACTGTTAAAAAATCATAATATAGAACACGTTTTTTTAAACGAATTTTAAATTTGAATTAATAAGCATTCCTAATTGTGTTTTTGCCGGAATCCTTTAACAAATTCCTGTGGTTAGTTTTAGCTGAATATTACACGTGTTATTGAACCAATGCTAAATACTTCGATATGTTATGAAATCTAAGTAAAATAGGTAAGGATTTAAAACAAATTATAACCAGACAGGCAAAATTTAAAGCGTGTAGTTTATTTAATGTAGGCTTATCGATTTTGATTGTTTTGATGTATTTGCTAAAAATAGCAAATCACATCCGTGTTTTGTGGTTCAGTAAAATAAAGCTTTGGTTTTATACTCACCACAACTAAATGAACAATTTTAGTTCCGAAATTTCCCTGAGTTGTTTTCGCTGATTTGTTTTGAAGGATACGAGATCAAATACCCATCACATTATAAAATTTTATCTTGAGTCCTTCCCATGTAGATGTTTTGAAAATATTTACAAGCAAGCAGTAGCTCACTAAAATTAAGTTGTTTTGATAATTATTTAACACGCATAAATTTCAACATCCACTTTATTAAAATTAGTCGTTTTTCAAGAAACAAGTCGGTTTTGGTAACCATTAGCTGTAAAATATATTGTTCAAACTAAAGTCTAATTTCAAATTTACTTTAATTGATTTTGGATGTATGTGTATTAGTATGCTTACGTACATAAATCAAAATAAATATACTGTCTAATTCCTGTACAACGTACTAAGCTTTTTTAATAATATTTTAATATGATTTAATTACCTGCCATTTGATAAAAATATTGTTTCTTTAATCTATTCGTAAGTCAAGTATTATAAAAAAAGGTTGCCCATATTGTTGATGTTTTTGTTGAAGAGGTTTAACCATTGGTAATTATGTCATTTAAACATAAGTTACGATTAATACATGTTGAGTACAAAAGGTTGAAAGATTAAATATGAAATTTAAATTATGTTTCGTCATGATAACTTATGGGTTTAAATAATAATTTCCTGTAATCAACTTTCGTTATTTAATCAGTTTTTAATTTAAACTCACGACGTAAATTTTTGTCGTTAAAGTATATTTCGCAATAACATTTAATTTTTATTAGTTTATCTGCTAAACAACTAGTTTGCAATGTCAATGAAAAAATCAATTTGACATATACCATACAAATACAATACGTGTGCACATACTTTGTATCTAACATTATAAATTATTCTAAAAGAATAATAAACTCTGAGCAAGCTAACCTTTCATCGTAATAAGAACCTTAAATACACCACGCATTATACCTTTGATATAATTAAACTGCGTCATTCTTCCCAAAACTAGATTATTTCCCCAACAAATTACTACCGGACGACAACTTTTTCTAAACCTTTTCATAATTTTCCCCTCTATTTCATCATTCCAACCGTTTCGACTCCAACTTACCATAATTTTGTTACTTCTGACAAACAAGTACTTACCCAACTGCAAAACAAAAGTCCAAAATCCCATACTTAGCGGAAATCCCAATATCATTGGCCCTTTAGTTAAAATGCTCAAAACATTCCAATATCGAAATAATACAAAAATACACCAAACCGGAGTAATAATTAGAAGAGCATGAGTAAATGCTACAAATTTTCCAATAAAGCACATCGTATTTGCGTTTAAAATTTGAAAGCATCTATAAATATGCCTAAGATTTTCCGAATCGTTCCGTAATTTATTTAAAGCCCTATATTTAGCCTGTCTGCTTCCAAGCTTTAACTCATTTGTATATATAACTGTTACATAAAATAAGTACGCTACAATGAAACCAAACGTAAGTGTCCCATTTAATGACGCAACAAATACAAACCAGGTATGATGTACCCATATGAGTAACCCAATAGGCCAAAATGAGTAATAATCTTGTGGTATCCAGGCTCCAAAAAATATAATTCCGGTGGGATCGTACAAACATAATAGGCTCATTATTATTGCCATGCCAATCCAGCAAGTTCCGATGACTAAAACCATTCCGTCTAGATACCAGTTTAGTCGATTTCGGTTTTTGTCAAAGTTGGGCATATGGGTAACTATAACAAATAGAAAAAGGCCATTGCAGAAAAATTCGGTTTTAAAATAAGTTTCAAATATGAATTTTAATTTACCTTGAAAATAGTTCAAGAAATGTATGAAACCGTTTGCCTGTCGACAAACATCTTCAGTGTACCAGCGTGTTGGGCTTAAACAATCTAAAACTATTGCAGTCGCACCCAAGCAATAAAACCAGGTTACATTGTAGCGCTCCACGTTATGTTCGTATCGATATTTGAGAATTAAGAGGAATCCCCAAAGTACCCATAGAACCAACATTGCGTATGTAAATTTCATGCGTCTCAGATATTTCGGATTTGGCGATATACGAAACGATACCAGTTTTTTATCGAACTCTATCGGAATTGCCCCAGACCAAAGTGCGATTGGTAGAGCAATTTCAACCATTTTAAATAATCGGGAACTCAACATTTTGCTGGTTTTGCTTTGCAATGTTTTTTATAGTCGTGTTAGAATGAGTTTAGTATTGCAAATGATTATTTTGCAGTTTATATTTTGGAATGTAAGGCCAAAGAATGATTTTTAAGGTTATGGCACAGGAAACTTGTAGACTGGACTATTATTTTGCTTATGTTGATTAGGAGTTTGGGTAAAATAATAAAGTCTGCAACGGATGATGGCATAGTTTTAAGATTGTGCTTAAGCTTGATTACAGCGTTTGACTGGGCTTAATAGTTTTTCAAGGTTTTTTGTGACGTGACGTATCATAAATATACGTATTTTATAATATTGGAGGCTTAACTTAATTTCAGCTAAATTTACGTGTTTTAATCTCTGGTCATTGCAGTTAGCTTTGCCTGTTGAATTAATTACTCTGATATTCTAATAAATGAAGGTTACAGAACTACTTGCTAGATATATATTGGTCGAATATGTTAATTTCTTTTCAAAACATTAACTAATTATACGAATGAGTAAAAACATTTCAAAATTTTAACTTGGTACTATTAAATGACAAAGGGAAATTAACTTAACTTATATTAAATCTTACTTATAATAAATCTCACTTATATTAAACTGTGAAGCTTAGATACTACGTGGGAAAGTTCTGTTAATTTAGTACCAATAATATTGTGTTGTAATACATTTAGAATGCAATGTGAGATATAAAGTTTTTGTCGTGTTTTACATTTAAACTCCAAGTTCTAACCTTACCTTTTAATTTGTGGCTTAGTTGGGTCACAAATTTAGAAAAAAAACTTCCGATTTAAGATCCCTTACCAAAGTAACCATAAAATGTCGAAGGTAAGCCGATAACCTGTACTTTATAACGAATGTACATCTTCCAATATTGGTAAAAGAGAGTAGTTTGTTAACTCATACATTTAGCGAACATTTCATAGTTCACTAGAATTTTTTTTTGGAAATAGTACACAGTTATTATAATAAGTAAAATATAAATTTCTCAAGTTAAATTCTAAACCTGTTCAGTTTTACCATTATGCCTACAACTTAACCTCGTTTGCTGGAAATAAATAATTCAGTCAAAAATGCTCTATACTTTAAACCAGAGCTTGGATTACAACAGCCCGTTATATTAGACATAGTGTAACATTATTGCTGTTTAGTTAATAGCGAAGGATGACAATATGGATTAAAAACAATTCAAAGAAACTTAATATTTGTTTTTTTAACTGTTACTGCCGATCAAGGTCATTTGTAATTGGATTACGAAGACCTAATATATTCATATATGCCAAATTTGCAGATTATGAAGAAATATTTGTGTAAATTTCTGGTTATAAGTTACACAAACTGGTTTGTTTTAAACGTACGAACGTGTTTAAAATTTCACACAAAACAAAACTTCAGTCAATTGCGTTTCCTCTTACACCACAGCCCTCAAAGATCCTTGGATAATTGAAAATGTCTTCTTTTACCTTCCCCATTTCCCAATTATGTTCAACAAACGAAATGGCACCTATGAAAAGTGTTCCAAAAGCTTAAAGGTATTGAATACCTCGTTTGTAGTAATTTCAGGGACAACTGTAATGACTGCAGTTCTAATTTTGATATTCGGAGTAATAAACTGGCTTGACAGAGAACAAAGAAAATACATTGACGCCATACAGATTATAACCCTGTTTTTTGCAATAATGGTTGAATTTATTGTTGCTGGAGGAATACTATTTTATAAAACCCGAGAATCATTATTTGGATTGAACCAGTTACACGAGGTCGACATTGAAATAAATAGAGGTGTCAACATCCGCTACGGTACTAGGTTGAGCATTGGCACGTTTACTATAGGTTATCTTGTCGATTTTAACCCAAAAAGAGCAATATTTTCAACTTTTTGACCGTTTCTTTGAACATTCTTCATACGTTGGTGAACTGAGTACATCGAGATTTTTCATCGTCTACGTTTTTCGGCCAATTGTTGTTTGGTTTTTTTTGTGAATGGGCGCGTATATTCTGCTACTTGTGTTTTGGAGTAGTCAATTTTGGTGCACACTTCTCTCAACTGTAAATACAATGTCACTACATTCGTTTTATGGATGAATTAACAATCTTGCACATTTTCAACAAGCTATGCTTGTTGTCCGGTGTTTGAAACTCATGATTTCCATTGGCTTATCGGTTGTATTTTGGTCAACTGTTTGTTGTCAACAAAGTTTTGGATATTGATTAAGTTCGCTATGTCTCTTCCAATTTATATCATACTCTGGCTATTTTGTTGTCTGATTTCTATTTTGGTCGGCATTTCTGCGTGTCTTTTTATTATAGCGCGTATAAATGGCGGGGCAAAAACAACTGCAAAGAGACTTAAGTATGTTAAGAAGTAGAATTATATTTTCCTAGGAAGCAAATGCGTAAAACAGAAAGGAAAAATTCGCTGGAAAATGGCTTTAGCACTTTAACCAACAGTAGTTGTTTTTAAACCAGTACGCCATATTCACAAAGTTTTGTTTGGATTATCTGATAATTTTAAATGATCGTGTAATTGACGCTCTGCAGATATTCTAAGTATAAAAGCTGTCGATCCGAATATGGTTATCTAATATTATTATCAATATTTATGTGAATTATTCATTGTCTATTGTCTAGCTAGAGCACACTCTCTTACCTAAGACTATGTGTGACGTTAGACTTTATAAATTAGCTAAAAGGAAACGTGACAAACTTTTATTTAATTAGCAAATGCCAGTCATCACAATATCTAGGTACGACTTTGTATAATGCTGTTATGCGATCAGCCACATTAACAAATATTTAATTAAAAATCATTTTAAATTATCAGCACTTGACATGCTTATATGATCACACCTGGGGCGAAGGTGTTGTACCTATCATTCTACAAAATAAGCACGGGTCACATTTGGCCGTTTAGTGCAACTTTTAACGAACACGACTGCACACCACTCACTGCTAACAACAATTTGCATAAAAAACGTCAAAACCACTTTACAAATTTGAAGTCCGAAAATGAGATTTCTACTAATTTTCGCTAGTCATCTTACCCAAACTCAGTCAATACTTCAGCTAGAATTTAATTCTGAACGTTATTTTCATTGCCTGGTACTTGTGATCCGAGACAAGCATCAAAACAACCCAAGTTTAATTGGCCGTTACCCAAACGAACAAATAGTAAACCCCCAGCTAAATGAAATAATTTTAAACAATCAAAAACGGAAAGAAAATGAAACCTTTCTTACATGGGCTATCAAGGACTCTAAATACGACTTTACTAACATTGCTAACCAACAAAAATTGACATGACCTTTTCAAAGAGATCGGTCAAATTCTAAACTAGGTATTACAAAAGTTTCTACTAGGCCACTTAATAAACAATACTGCACGTTGTTTATATCTTATCATTTTGATACATTTTCTGGAACAAACACTCCTTTCTTCGACCGTGAGAGACCGTATCTATTTATGTGGAATTGCTGGTACACCTATATCACCGGGCTTGGAAAACTTGGTGTACACATTCAAAACATAGCAATGTTATCAATAACAGGTTATGAGCTAAAAGTATTTTCGACATTTACGAAACACCACGAACCAATCTTATTGGCACCATTCCCCATATTTATTTTACAAATACTATATTCGAAGGACTTTGTCAAAGAATTTGCTGCAACTAAAATTTGGTGGGCTTGCTTTTTTTTGTCTGGTTGAAAAACGTCTTTACGGCAAAATGCAGCTATTTACTGGAAAGCTTATATTGCTGATAAACCAATCATATGGAAGTATTAACAAATACCATCGATACATTCCTATTTCAAAATATGACCGTGTTCTACTCGATAAGCCAAACAACAATGCATATTTAGAAATTTGTCAGTATATTGTTTTTGGAGGAACTAGACATATTTTCCGAAGACAATGAACCATTGCAAAACCAAAAGTAAATTATGGCTTAGTTGAAAGAGGCTCTTTATTCGATCCAGTCGTCTTATCAATTGAGGCTCTTGCCCAGAAACTGAATACGACAGCAAGCTTTGGTGGACCTATCACAGAAAATGATATTTCAATGTATTACCACGTACGTATTTATATCTCAAGACTAAACCAAAAGATATTGCATTTTTTCACTTCGACGTTTCTGAACTTTTTTAAGTGGACATCGTTAAAAGTGGATTTAGATACTGTGAACTCAAAAGCAAATCAACACACATCAGTATTTTTCAAGTAGTTGGTCAACCTTTTGATAAAATAACTTGGTCCTGTATTTTAATTTCGATTGTTGTAATATTCTTTTACTTTCAGCAGAAAGCTCAGTCACTGGTAGACCCTTTGTTTGAGTTACTTAAGCTCCTTCTGCAGAGATCGTCAAGTCTGAAATATAAATTTGGTGTTTTCTTTTTAGTTGTGTTTTTCTTTCTTGAATTTTGCTTTTTATATTCAACAACCGAAAAAAATGATAGCACCTACCAAACCATACATAATGCAAACTCTGTAGGAATTGTTTAAGCATGGCTACAAATTAATCGATTTTGTGCCAATATATTGGATTGCAAATGGCGTCACTAATGGTCGCACGCGACAGGAAGAAGAAAGTCAATGGCTTTAAAGCAGGGAAGAATTTAGCAAAGAATTGCTTCAAGAAGGTCTCGAATTGTTTTCCGAAGCTTCAGTGGATAAATTTTATAAATGGGTTTTTGCTCGAGATGTTCGCAGAACCTATAATGTATCTAACGGTATGAAATTCTGTTATAAGCTAATGAAAAGATGATCTCTATATCAGACCTGTATGGAGCACAAAATTATGGAGAAACTATTCATTTAAATCCGTGTGAAGACCTAACGTGTCACACCGTCCCGAAACGATATGGACATAAGTATGAAATAATAGAAGCCAAGATACGAAATATAGTCAAACCTTTTTTAAGTCAAAATATTCATGATAGTGGGGTCCAGAATTTTTGGATTAGAATAGATAACAGGTTAAATCTAAAGAATCTCTGTAAATTTCAGGAGCGTAGAACAGTTGCAGCAATTCATATGGAAGATCTCAGATTCTGGTCCATTTTAACAGCTTCAGCAAGTTTGCTGGATTAGCTGTCGTGAAATTCTCTTTAGAAATATTGCGATCGTTTTGGATACAGATCACAATTTATTTTAAAACTTTATTTAACAGAATTTGCCACGTTTTAAAAAATGTTAAACTTACAAACGTTTATCCATTCTAAAGAATATTAAGACTAAAACTTAAAATATCTATAATTAAATACTTAACTTTAGTAAACTAACATCAACTATAATATTAATAATGCATCAATCACCCTGTAATTCAAACTTTTCATATAATCCAAACAAAACGATTTATCGATGGGAATAAATGGTATGAAAACAATTGGCCTAATTGATGAAACCATTTTCCAGACCACTTTTGCTCTGTGTCTGTAGCTTCCGCTATTTGAAGCTGCATACGTGTGTTTCGTAATATTTTTAAGCCTTTGAATAATTTCTTCCGACGTAGTGTATATTCGAGCTATTATACACAGTGATCCACAAACACAAACTAATCCAGATACAAGGCAGTTAAATAACCAGACAAATATAATAACTGGTATTACATTATAAAACCTTATCAAAATCCAAGTCATTACGACAAACAACCAGAACACTACTGACATGCTAAAGCCAATAATATTTTCTATGCATGTTTCCAAGTGCTTTACAGCAAGTACCGTATTTTGATAATATTTGAGAGGGTCTACTTTGTTTAGTGACATAGTAGTCACAATTGAAAGGAGGGTGCACCAGAGACTTTCTACTGCAAAGACATTGTAGCTTAGCGTTCGAGTACATTCACACAAACAGAAAAGGAGCAAAGGACGGAAACAATTGATTAAAACCCATTTTGATATATACTGACCAGTATTCAGGGCCAAGTCTCCAAAAAATCTGTCAATGATTTGAAAATAGGGATCCTTTTGTGTTACCACAACAAATAAACAAACTATGAACGGGGATATTGCTATAGTCAAAAGGAACAGGAATATTGTCATATCCAGCATTGTCATAAGAGCAGATTCGGTAGGTTTAAATTCTGAAATTTTAGTAAGTCAATTTGATAAGACATAGTTTAAGTTTACAGTGTTTTTTGAGTTTACTGGTTGGATTGTGCCAAAAATGGATTCAGACTTAGAAAAAATTTCGAAAAATTTTCTTTTTCAAATTTTTATATTTTTCAAAATATTTTTTAAGATATTGTCTACTAGTTTCGGGAAGATTCTGTCGCTGCGCTACATCTCGCGGCGCTCCAGCTTCCCTAGGATTCGACTTACCTGTTACGGTAAAAATGAATGGAAAAAGATCTACGAAATTTTTAAGTCCGAACCCTTTTTGACACAATCCAACCGAGTTTATTACCTGTTCGAATTTTCCTGGTGATAAGGTATAGCTGGTTTACTCCATAAATTGCTTGTCGATCATTGTAAATTAGACAAGTTGACACAGTTGTTATTAGGATCACGGCAGCAATAATGAATAAATTCAGCACATTCAAGTCAAGTTGCGTATGGGATGCTGTTTGTAATATTACTGACAGCGCATTGAAAAATATTAGAATTGAGGTTAATAGATTTATTCCTGTCATAATAATAAATAAATATTTAGATTTTTTAGAGTATACGGAGCATGTTTCAAATGTGTTCTTGCGACGGTTTAGTGTAATTGGAAAGTTTGGAAGGTAGAAGAATCCGGTTTGGATAACCCAAATTTGTCGTTTTTGCCATAAAGTTAGCATCTTTACTGAAAAATATTAGATTTGTGGGTTATAAATATAACAAAAACTTGGTATTAGGTTAAATTTAGTGAATGGAAATATACTTTTGTTAAAGGCAAATATATGGCGGCTTGTTTTCTAAGGAATTTCGACTTCGTTAAGAGTTGATTAAGTACAAATGGCGTGATTTACACATATACTTGTTCCAAAAAGGAGCAGTGAAAATGCAAATCCCTTTCGTAAAAGTAATCTACTGAAAGTTTTAAAAACCTTTATTGCTTGACGTTAATATCAGAAGTATATTGCCAACAGCGCTTATCAGCTCTGGAAATTGTGCTTTACTAAAACCTAATTTTTGACGGTCAGCATATTTGCTTCTTATTAAAAAATTAAATTTTGAGAAGCAAATTGGCTTTAAACTAGTACCTACGTTTAACTTGTGGATAAATGGATAATTAACCGCATTATCGGCCCGTCTGTAAAAATTAAGCTATTATATTTCAACATGATTGACTACATTTGAACTGAACGCAACAAATTTGTAATAAATAATTTAGCTATTATTGCTATAATAGCAAGTTTAACTATAATACGAACTGTAGTTTCGGTATCGAATTTATTTAAAACAAAAAGACTCATGCCTATTTTATTTAAATGATGTCGCCATTTTTAGTTAATCGTTTTATGTAATCATGCAGTCATATTTAAATAATTGTGTTAGGATTATGATGAAGATTATGTTCTTATGCGGTTCACAAATTTTGAGGTAAATGACTGGCGCTTCTTGATTGTACTGCTTTTTAAATTCATTACCCAAAATGCTTAACAAGCAGTGCAGGTTTTAAAATTTCATAATGATTTTTAAACGTTCAACATATAATTATCAGGAGGCCATAATATAGTGGAAATGTACTAGTGAATAAGATTGAAAAGGCTTTGAACTGAATCGTTCTTATTTAGCTGAATATTTAATTCGTTAAAATTCGGTAATAGGAACTTAAGATTGATTTCATTAAACTGAGTTTAATGTCAAAATTGACGTTATAAAAAAGGCTCGTTTTATCAAAAATATACTGTGAGAAAGATTTGACGAATTCATTCTTAAGCTCATTGAAACTACTTCAACTCGAAACTCATTTTGTTTAATACCATCATAAGTTACTTTTAACGTATTTTTTCAAATCATGTTAACAAATTTGATCCTAGGCTCATTTAGATAAAATCGATTTTATGCTCAATTAGCTGAATTAGACTCAAATCTCAATTATCCAATAGCAATCTCAAGTCCGAACAAAAGAATTCGAGCTTAAGCGCATTTAAACCAAATCGATGTTATGCTTACTCAAACCAACTTGACCTTGAGCTTAGATGGGAAGGTTAGTCTCAACTCAAGTTTAATTGATGGAACGTTACGTAGAAACATATTAAGTTGAGTTTTAGTAAATTCTTAACCAAAGTTTCAAGTTGAATCATGTGTGGAGTCATCAAGGGTCATGTGTGTTATCATCTAGAATCATGTGAAGGGGTATTAGGGGTCATGTCTGGGGTCCTTTGGAACCACGTGTAAGGTCATTAGAGTTAATGTGTATGATCATTTAGGGTCTTGTGTGGGGTTATTTGGGTATTATACTGAATGGGGTGGATATATTTGGCGGAAAGATGAAATGGTAATAAATAGGAGGGAGATATTTGTGGGGAGGGGTGAAATGCTAATAAATGGGATGATATTAATTTTTGGGACGTTGTGTAGAAACGTTATAAATTATAATAATTGCCTGCAAAATTCTGCAAACAAAAATAGCTATAAATTTGAAGAAAAACGATATTTTGGGGTGTGTTGAGACGTTCGGGTCTTCTTGTCGGGTAAAA
>JAQFZG010002196.1:0-17570 GCA_034695465.1 Entomobrya nicoleti
AGGGTTTGATATTTAATGAGCAACTGTGGTTATTTATCTAATTTTGGTGCACCAATAAGAAAATACACATTCGGGCCAATAATTTGACAAATAAAAGTTAATAAAAATGTATCTTCGTTCGTATGTATAATATACATTGTATATCATTATCGTTATATGGTTTCTATCTGGTCACAGCCAGAGAGCAGTCAGTTGGTTTATTTATAAAGGGGAAACGATTGAAAATCATATCTTCTCACTGCTCCACTTTTTTCTCAAATTTGTAGAGATGTTTTTTGATGAGGCTAACTGGGTGAGTGGTCGTATGTATGTGTGGCTGAGTCTGTGTAAACTAATAAGGTACTGGACGAGGGCAGGTCTGACGTCAGCTATCCTGTAGAGGGAAAGCAACGCAGCAATGACATGCACATGTCGCATGCTATAAAGAAAGAAAAGCATCTGAGAAATGTTAAAAGATGGTAAAATCATTATTTTTGCGGATATTGCACACTACATTTCATTTTGCTGCTTTGCTCATTCAAGATTTAGAACTCTCACCAACTGCTCCTGCTGAAGTACCTTGTGTCGTATACAATTTCTCATGCTAAGCTACCATCGTGTGACACCCAAGCCCGTCCACTTATTGCATTATGGTTGTCCTACATAATTTTCTTATGAAAAATCCTTTTTGCTTTTCTTTTTCACAGCATGGCAAAATTAAAGTGGTTTTATGTTAAGTGTATTATTGTGTCAAGGAAATGTAGTAATCCAGTCGCAAATACCTGACTTGACGACGTCCAGCATAAATGATACCTATTTATAGGAGTTATCCTTACCAAATTAATGGAATATGTAAGGTCATTACGTCATTCCAGAAATCAAAGGAAATAAAGGGTTTATTGATACGCTAATCTTAAATAGTGTAAAGCTTTTGCTCTTAATATTGCATCTAAATAAATGAGTTGCAACCGAGCTCAACTTCCTTAATTTCTTGTATGTGCATTTATATTGCAACTTTAGAGATGAACATGGTTCTGCCCAGACGATCATTTGCATACTACTCAAATTCCGAGTTGAATGCCGTGAATTTTACGCTACAAAGTAAATCTTTCGTGCTTTTTTAGCCCATAAAATAAATTTGCGTCAGAGAAATGTCACTGTGTCAGAGGCAATATTTTGAAACAGTTTCTGTAATATTGGACTTAAATTTATGTACCCAGTAAATTTTTAAAGGAACGGCCAAGCCGGTGACAAAATATGCTGATGGCGTTGAGACCAATAAGGAAGATTTTATCAGCGGCTTCTTTTCATACATTTTGGTACTGATGTATTTAGCGATTCAAAAAGATCCAACCATTCAAAATATTATGTTCCATTAAATTTTTATCGGCCGTCGGTTCTGTGCATATATTCACCACTATCAAGGCCTTTAATTTGCGTCCTGTTGTCTTTATGATCAATGTGGTACTATTCCAGTGACAATGAAGATGAAAATAAAATAGTGTATATTTTTGCTGGTTTGTCATATTGATCTATATGCAAAATGCTGTGGATCTTATAGTAGATACAATCATTAAAGGCATTGAATAAAAAAGATATAAAAAGACAACATATATTGCTAATGCAAGGAGAGATGTAGACATGGAATAGTCATTCATGTACAATGTTGCGTGATTGTATGTGAGTCTTTGTTTGATTAAGATGGACATTCCATGTCTGTCCCGTACGTGAATGCACATACTACAGTACAGTGTTGAAGGTTACTTAAAAAAAAAGAAGTTGGTGGAGTGGAGCTGAACCGACACTGGCAGTCAGGACTTGTCAAATTTCGTTTTCTCAGCCAAGCGAGCGTTGAGAGAACACGTAAAAGAATTGAGTCAGAAAAGTTATTTGGACAACCGAACATGTCTCTTCTTTTCGTTAAAAGAATGATAAATAAGACTGCGGTATAAAAACTAAGCTATGGAGGAGTAGGAAGTTTTATATGGGAAAAAGAAATGAAGGGAGATGAAATGACATGGGCATGTGAATGTTTACACTCATTCTGACTGAAAAGGCATGATGATGATGAAATATCAATGAGAATCGTCTTGACTTGAATATCCACTATTCACTCGTTCATGTGAATTTATGTACCTATATGGATATCATCATTATTACTAAAGCATTCATTATACACACATGAGCTTCATTCATGTGTACTTATGTGTACAGCGACATCAACATTCTTCAGCACTAGTGAACCGTTCAGTGGTGTAAAACAGTTCTCAGGCACGCAGAAGTGCATGTGATATGTACTTAATTCCTCTGGTCACTGGCCAATTTTTCCCTGTATGTTGTAGTTGTATCACTGCGGCTTTTCATCAAGCTGTATTTCAAATGTTGACCACACGCATGTTATAGACTTGCATCTCTAAAAAAACTACAACCACTGAATTGATTTCCGCTTAAATTTGCGAATACACTAAGTTTATTAAATTATATGTTTTTGCTTGTACGTAATAAATGTTCCTTTTATTACACGATTATTGATTATGATTATGTGGCTAATTTTGGCCGCAGATAATGTGAGTAAATAAATTTCGATTCTTATAGTGTTAATTGAGGAAACAATTATGACTTTGCAAAAATGGTTTAAAGCAATGATTTAGTGTGAATAGAAATTAATTTTATCTTACCATTTGCATTTTCTCCTATTATATTTGTGTTACCAATAACTTGATTACACGAAGATATGATAAAATCAGTAATTATAAATGAATGCACATAAATATAATTAGTAGTTAACATTGATATATCGCCAAATGACCATGGTAGTTGTAATTTATAGACTTCAGATACAATGGCGAATTACATATGAATTTATTCCATGTCAAACATCCAATAGCAGTCATGAAGTCAAAAATGTCGATTAAATATGTTTTAAATGGTCTCACTCTCTGTGGTGTAACCGTCCATAAGCCATTCAATATCAGTGAAATTATGTATGCTAAATAAAAGACTTGATTTCATTGCATGTAGCCAATAATAATATACCAAGTCCATTTTATACGAAAATTTTAAGTGCTCTGTACAGTGCTGTTTTGCTGACTACGTTAAATAGTCCATTTTCAAAAAGGACTACATGATTATTTGTTTAGTATACCTACGAATGTTATCTCTGCTCTGTATAGCATTGGTAATGCTTGAAAAAGGACAAAGGAGGTGTGCAACTGACTACAGATACCTTAGCCTATCTTGCCTGTTGGCTACTTATTTATGCTATCTTTTATGAACTATTACAAAAGGTTTTTTTCGACTAGGTGAATAAATCAGAACAGAAATAGTGTGATGATAAGCAGGCACGAACCTCCTAAATAATAATTTACACAAAAACGATTGCTCCGCTACACCGTACATATATTATTTTGTGCACAGCATATGGCGTATGTATTTATGTGGTGAACAGGTCTGGTTTACAATAGTAACGACTGCAGAAGGAATACCTTATGAAAATGATCCATTTAATGTTTGATCCAATCCAACAATAAAAGCTTTCTACATTGATATGCACACATTCAAAGCAACTGGCAGTATTAATCTGTGCATTTTTCTTTTGTATATCTAACTATTTTCGTGATATTGTTCATTTTCTCCTCTCTTGCTTCCTTTTCTTTCTTACCTTGAGTTTTGACTTCACTGTTTATTCACAGGTGCAGTGTCAAGCGTAACAAAATAGAATGCACATGATAAATGTATATGAATGTGCATAGAGTAGAAATACATTATATATTTGGGTAGTTTTGAGAGAGAGATTAGGTAGGAAGGTGCATTATCTCATATCTTTCTATATCTTCAAAAAAAAATTCGATCAACAAGAGCCAACGATCGCGACGACGGTGGTGGTGGAAGGGATGTTTCTGTTGTATGTAGACATGCCAAGGTACAAAAACTTTGATATGTTTATGGTTTTTATAGATATTCAGCTAGAGCATCATTATTGCTGCGAACGGCAGTGGTGGTGGTAGAAGTTGGTTTAAAAACTTTTTTATAATGTGAAATAAGTATATCATACAAAAGTTGAAGCTTAATTCTATGTATAAAGTACTTATATTTTCATTGTACATGTTCTGGTATTGATGATACATCTACAAGAGTACTTGACTACCACTACTGACTCAACCAAGTAAAAAAACAGAGCACTGACTGCGAGCTCAGTATAATATTAAGGCATTCTCTGTGTAAAAAGGAAATGTTACATAGAAGCGAGCGAGAGTCTTCTGATCTTACTGAATGTAATCCACCTTTTCGTCCTCAAGAGTTCATTTGTAGCGAAAGAACAAGTACCATCATCCTCATCATCATCATAGTAAGTAATCAAACAAGCCGTCTCCTCCGTCTATATTTCTAGGTGCTACTAACACTACATTTTCTTCTGTTCAGTCGCATTTACTCTGATTAGAAAGGGTTGATTTCACATCTATCCACTAAACCACAGTTGGATATATTATGCACCTAGTATGCGTGAATACGTACTACTTTAAATAAATACAACATGTTTGCATTATGTACGTCATGATTTTCATCATGGTTCATCATTGTTAACAATATTGTGATATTAGGCCCATCAACTGAATTATACGATCTAGGATATATTAATGATCAATGTATCAAACTTGTATAGCGGTTGTTTTATTTTTTTTCTCTCAATTTTTTTTTCGAAAGTCATATGATCTCATAAAGACAATGAAGAGCTAAAAATTCACAGATTAACAATTGGAAATGTAATTGGTAGTTACAATGTAAAATACGTATTATGCTTATGCGTGGTGATTACAACTTTCTGTATTTTAGGTAATATAAATTTTATTTCAGAGTTTTATTCAACATTTAAGATAAATAGTTTCTACTTTTTATAGCAATTTTGGTAATACAATGTAAAACACTTTAGACTTGTAATCATACCGGAGAGCCTTTTTTGTTATTGCGATGCCAGCATCAGAAAGTGCCATTATGATAGGTTGTGAGCATGATTATTATTCTGCAAACATGAACAAGTATCACATGGGCTAAGTAAGAATATAAAGAAATGATTTTTATTTACGAACATTTCTTTTCTCTGTGCTTCTGCAAATTACTGCATTAGAAAGTGAAACACAAAAGCAGTTAAATAAATAAATAGCATGTTGGATGTGGTTGGCTAGGATGATTTTATGGTAATATGACGAGATGCAAGCAAAAACAGATTATTACGAACAAATCGCAAAAAAAATATTACATAGCATAATAGCATTGTTCGCATGATGATTTACACACAAAAAATATCTTTTTTGTTTCTGAAAAATTTCGATTCTTTTGTTCTTCATTTCAACATCCGAATCACGAAGTTGATGTTTGTAATCTGAAACTAATCATAGTGACTGAGATTTCTCTGTGCAAAATGTTTTGCTATTACATAATTTCATAAAAAACAAAGTAAATTCACTTTTTACGCCGTTTAGTTGTGTTTTTCTGTAAAAACGGTCTTTTGTTTTAAAATTACAATGGAAAATATTATTTTACAATTAGCAGCACCAAACCGATCCCAAAATACACCCTTTTAGTATCAACCTGCATTGGGTGGTTACTGCTTTTTAGTCGTGTCGAGTCTATATGTTGTTTTGACGTGAATCGAATGAGAACAGAAGTAAAATAGACTATAGCTTTTTTTATTGAGCTACTTTTACTTCAACGAATATTTGAAGATTTCCACTCCAGCAAAAACAAACACTCAGGCTCGAATACACAACTGAGGAAAGAGTAGATAAAGAAATTTGATTCATTTCCCAACAGAACGATTTTAGAAATGTGTTTGTCTTCCAGTATTGTTATTTATTAGAAAAGTTTGGACGTAGTGTCTTCGTTGTTTTTCTCTTCTGCTAGAACGCAGAAGTAAAATACATGCTTACGTCTACAAATTGTATAAATTGTGAAGATTTATTATAGAAATCCATTATTATGTATCTACTCTAAAATATGATCTGATACACGTTGTATCAATATTCCTTCAATCGTTTAAAGTCACAACAGTACAATGATTTATTGTTAACTATTAATCATATATTCAGTATGAAAAAGCCAAGAAATTTATTCTTGATCCTGTGCGTGTAGTTTATTACATTAAACAACCACCAATGATTTTTATGACGATATCTAATAATTATGTAAATAAAATAAGAATGATAGTACCAATATCAAGAGACGCATGTCTTCTTTATTGATGATTTTTTGGTAAAAATAAGGATATGAAGTTATTTCGTAGTCCATAATAATCACTGTTGTTCATAATCATCGTCAATGTAGACTCTCGTAGGTTATACTTTTGAGCAGACAACCAGACTTCACAAACCTACAACAAATTTACCGGCATAAAATTTTTTCGAGGCCAAAACCTTGAAAGAAATTCAACAAAATTATTGTTATCAAGCATATCCTATCCTCCTTTTTTCAGTATGCCTTTTCTGCTTGATTATGTGTGAATATGGATGAATGTCTGTGGCCATTGCGGAACGTCGTTACTATCAATAATTTTTACACGCTTTGCAAGTCTCCGTAGTTTTGTCCATAATTACAATTATTGTCGTGTTGGCGAGAAGTCACACAGTGTGCTTTATGCGTGCAAAATATTTTAAAGGATTTTCATGCAAGCGATTCCTTGCATGGTCTTTGAAATATCAACCATTAATTTGAGCATGACGCATTGACAACAATGCTGAAAAACTAGCATGTTTTTACTTGTATAAATTCTGAGTGTTAAATGGACAAACACATTTCATTTCCCAAAATCTTTTCGTAAACTTTCATGACCTGAAACTCAATAAGTAACTATAAAATGTAATCATAAGAAGTTTCTGTTGACAACATTTACTCCAGCTCATTGTTCTTATGATATTTTCGCCATAGTGTACTAGAGTAGCTGAACTGGACAACTTTCTTTCTTTCTTTTTGCTGAGCAAATGTTCCAGATGATAAAATGTTCTCCTTTGTACTTTAGTGAGGGTAATGAAACACAAGTAGTAGACAATCGATACAAATGTACATGTTTTTTGAGCAACAAAATCTGCCAGCAACAGCAGCTCCAGCTCTAGTCAAGTCATCTGCTAACATCAGTACGGCAGTCATACTGTAATCCATTATGCTGTATACGTGCCCATTCTGTACACATGTACATTTATAAACGATTTTTTTACAGACATGCAACGTGAAGAGAAACCTTGTAATGTTGAAAGAGAGCAACAGAGAACAGGATCAGAAGCTGCTGCACGCACTTTTCAGGCACACAACTTTTATGAGATCAGTAGCAGCAGTAAAGTAACGAGAACGCACAGACACGCACACGCAACTCAGTCGAATCAAAGATGAAGAAGGAAGAGAACGAACTAGAGTCTAACACGCACATTCTCTTCTGTTAAATTTACATACATGAGTCAAATGCATGCACTACATCTGTGTACAAAATTACATACGCAGCAGTAGCCAGCCATTATACATGCTACTTTACAGTGCCATATATATGTACATACAGAGAGAAAGACACTGTGGAACCCCCTAACCCCCTATGGCTTCAAGAGTAGATAGATCGTCCAAGTACATCGGATAGTATTCTCTCGTGTACCCAGTATGAGTATGGACGATATTGCAGAGTGAAGAAAGAGTATAATCATCCCCTGTAGCATGTTACTTACTAGTAGGGTATTTTTATCGATCATCCAACAAAACAGGAAGCCCTGCAAGATGAAAAATAAAAGGAAATATCTTTTCTACCAAACCACAAACATATATTCATGTACATATAATGCATACTTATATGTAATAAATACGTAGTAAAACAAGAAAAGAAAAATCCGTATGTAGTTTCAATCTGAGCTTATTTATTCACACATCTCGAACAAACATCAGCAAATCCTAATTTTTTTTGCCGTAGTAGCTAGTCAAGGTAGAAATGTAGTGAGTTTTGAAAATAGTAAGCAAAGGGCAACGGAAGAAGGGATGATGATTCAACTTTGCTCCCGACTTGACTGGCTCTTCCAACAATAGATTAACAACTCTTACACACATGTCTATAAAATAGTACAGACATACTTAATATGTATGAGAATACTTATAGCATAAGTAAAGAGAAGAGAGGAGAAAAAGTTACATTTCATTATTAGGATGAATGCACATTCAAGTAGTTCCTTTGTGAGTAGCTTACTACATAGAAGTGAGTTTTAACGAAATGGAAAAAAATACTTCATATAAAGAGATTCACTTCTACATCTCGAAATGCAGATGGATCGAGGGAGCGAGAAAGTAGAAGAGATATCTAAACTTTAAAAGTTCCTTTTTATATTACGTACTTAAATGGCTTGCCGCTCTGAATACGTACCAGTGGAGAAGATGCAACAATACATACATAAATAAATCACTACCAAAAACAAATAAAAAATAGGTACATGCATAGTGTGTACTACAAAATTACTGCATTACGATATGCATCTAAAGAAACGCATCATGCATAAAAATTCTTTTGATGTAATGGCGACTATAATGAAATTTTAACGTACGAAAACAAGTTAAATGAGACAAAGTTGTAGACTGTTACAAAATTTTACAACGACAAAGGAAGGGATATGAAGATGAAATTAGGATGTATTTTGATGTAACTCGAAACGCAAAGTGGAACAGAAAATTTAAAGGGAACATCGGAGGCAAAAAAAAACGAGAGTGAAGATGAAATGAAAATAGTTTTTCTTCAAGATTTCTTAGCTTACTTAGAACACTTTAGCTAAATAGCTAGAATGAAATCGATAGGGCAACTGAAATTTTGAAAATGGCTATTTACTAAATAAGCAAATCCAGTCCAGCCAAAAAGTTTACGTTGTTGTTTATAAGAACCAGAAACATTACTAGACAGACTTGAAAGGATCTTTGGCTATTTTAAAATACCTATCTAAGGAAAAGAACTTTGTGACTACCAATTTTAATGCCATTGTTTCTGTTGGACTGGCTGGAAATAAGAATCCCATTACAATGATTGTTTCTTTTTATATTCTGCTACTTATACTCTAGTCTACGGCTAATATTATCGTCAATACTGCAAACGAACAAACCAACTAGCTACTATTACAAAAACTTTGCTCCTGACCCTCTCTCTTTCGCCTCTCTCTCTGGCTGCTAGTTCGTTGCAAGTGAGTTGAGTGAGTAATGCAACATAAAACATAAAAGGAGGAGTAGCCTTAGCCCTAACTTTGTTCTTTAAACAAAACAAAAATAAAGTTATACCTTACTTTTTGCTTGTAATTGTGTTGTTCAAGTTTTGCTCCCCAAGCAAGTCAACTTGTACAAGATGTATGCAATACTAATATAAAGAATATCAAAATTTCAAAAAGGCGGATTCTCGTTTTGGAAGTTGGTTGTAAAAATATCGACATATATATATGTTGGACAACGTCATGTGCACTTTTTATATTTTACCATGAAAGTCACTGGTTTGTAGGCATTCCTCATATTTACCATGTAGCTCACTCCGACTTTCTAACTTAACCTGATTGAAAAGCTAAAAATATTCTGTATTCGTACGTGTTTTGAAAACTACGTTTCTCACTAATACCAAGTTCGTTTCATAATAGTATCAAGTTCAGGTATCAGTGGCAGAAAAAAAAACTGTATTCGAAAAAACACAGTATCAGTCAGTTCATTGCTGCTTCGGCAATGAGCAGTAAAAATGGAAGTGCGTAACATGAAATGCCAGGTTCAGACCAATTTAGCAGATAATTGACAAACAAGCTTGGACACATGTCTTGTCTCGTTTATGTTGCAACCTGGCAACCGGAAAAATATATGCATGCTAAAGTTATCATTATAACAACATTACTTGTAAGTATAACAGCGTCTAATATTCATATGAATACATTTGTACATATATGGAATATCACAAGTTTTTACCACCGGACGAGCAAAAAAAGTATGCCAGAGTACATAGGTTGATCTAAATGCGTAACCCGTCATTACCATTTTTTTCTCCTGCAACTTGTTTATAAAATTCTAATGAAAACTGTCATCGCCAGGTTGATGATGGCGCAGATGTCACTGTACTATAATACCACTGTCACCAATAGGTACACACCATCATCACACAAACTTTGAATGCAATACGTCTGCCCTAAATGAAGATGCATTATTATTACACGGTTGACAGCCATAATAGAAAGTATCATTGACATACATTTTCAGGAAAAGTGTTATGACAACGATTGAAACACTGCGATCAGCATAACATATTGGTTTGTCTTGTGGTGGTTGACTGTGCTATATTTATAAGCATGTATACCTTAATTTTCCCTATGCAGCCCTCCTGCTGCCTTATCGAGTACTAGTAATAATGATATTATTAAGCTTAGCTGTAAGCAAGCGTAAAAATCTATGTTTATAAAGAGTCTCCTGAAAATAAACTCTTTCGCGATAGATGGAAAGTAAATTGTGCACCAAATTGTACTACAGTTTTGTGATCATCATCAAGCGTTTGAACGCGTTCTTGCATTTTGTATGCATTACGTATTGTTATAATAATTGTGGTTGTTAAGAATGTCTTTACCTTAATAATACTGACAGACAGGCTAGGCTTAAAAATAGGAAAGTTTTAATTCTGTTTTGAGAGTCAAATTTGTAAAATCTTATATCTTCTTTCATTTAACTCCATTCATTAAGACTAATCAGTTGGCAAAAATGCAAAACAAGACCCATTTGTCAAAATTATTGTTGCTATTACCATTATGCTTGTTTTGTTGGCAAAGATGCATTATTCATGTTGTTACATTATAGCTGTGTTATAAGTAACCCAGAGCCAGAGTTGAGTTGGCTAATATTGCAAATCACTACTAGCATTTATGTACTTCCAACTCCAACCATGTTTTACGCATATTATGCATCCTATTTTCATGCGTTTACAAACCCCTTGTAATAAATTCACATGTGTGGAAGCATTGTTTTTTTTTGCGAGAGTGGTATAGGGAGAGGCCAAAATAGCAATTAAAGTATTTTGTTTTTAAGCTACTTTTAACTCGAGGATGAAGAAAATGAAGGTGTTGGTCCATCTAAAGCTTTGTAGCTTTTTTATAGTTACGTTTTCTAGAGAGAAAGTCTCAAGGTGAATCTCATGTCATGTATTCAAGGGATGCGATCATGAAGGCATATACTCCCATTATTTTCGTAGACGTATATCGCACAAATATTTTGTTATCAAACTGACATGTTTGCGAAACTGTGATAATTTGTGCACGATACTTGCATAGTATGCACTTTATTGCAATTATTTATTTTGCAAAGTTTTCTTGTTAGCATCATCAGTTGCTGTCAATAAAACGGTTTCGAACTTTGAAGGGGTGATAATTGCTTTGAAATACATTTCTGAAGTGCATGCATTTGTCATAAATAGTTGGAGTGTGTGACAGGTAATGAAAAATCGCACATATGTATTGCTTGCGGCTTTACGGATGTGAGTCTGTTTCGTTTGCAGTTGGAATGAACTTTATGCAAGAATAAAAAAATTGAATGAGGATGTAAGAAGATACATAGAAACTCTGTTTTAAGTATGCAAACAGTGAATGTCTTGTCTTCGAATGCAAACAGTCTGTAAAAGTGTATATATGCTAAAGGAAATGACGAATGACACATTCTTGCCAAAAGAAAAAAAACTTTTCCTCGAATTTTTCGCAAACTAGCCTACATACGATAAAGTTAAAACTACAACTATCACCTATACAGGCTTGAAAAAATAATGTAGAAAATAAGAAAAATCTCAGGTGAATACTAAAAAAATTTAGTGTCACAGAATAAAAAAAATATTTGCCTATGCAAAACTACCTCCTCCACCTCCTTCTTTTTATGTACTTCTGCCACACTGACTAAACTTCTTTTCTTGTGTACAAACTTTGTTCATACTTATATGTCTCTCTTTTCTGCCTATGACCTATTTTAAATTTAAAAGTCGGTCGAGCAAGCGTTCCACCACAGTGAAGAGTATAAGTGAGTAAATGTGGTAAAAGAACACATATATAGTAGCAATTTCGCTGTTATAAAATGTTGAACTACACCTACATTCATACTTTGTTATGTTATTGTACAAAGCGAGTTGAACTATAGACATTTCAATACATGAACAGCAAGACGATTATGATATATTTTTATTATTATGCACATACATTGTCGTCCCTCTTTCGCATCTCTCAACAAGTCGAGTACACCATTTTCCTCCAAGTCTGTTTGGTAACATTATACTACAACTGTACACGTAAAAGAGAGACAATCAAAAAGCCAACACACCTGGGGTACTGTTTATCGATGACATCATTTTTACAGTTTCACCCAGCAGCATTCATTGTTATAGTCAGCTAAGCAAGAAATGCATACATTGTAGTGTACCAAGTCTTACTTTACTTTGTTCACTTCATTCAGCTGTTGGGTACCTTTTCTTGATGTTTGCATGCAATACATACAAAGTACGACACAAACAAGCTTTTATAGGCATCTTCGTTTGGCGATCATCCCTCTTGTTTTCTATTTACACGTAAATAAATACCCCTTTTTGTTTAATGTAAATACACATGACAAACATTACCTGCTTTGAAAAAGGGGATTTGTGGTTCTGCTCCAAATAAAACGCGCTTTCCGATCACATCACAGCCATAATCGTATCGTAATCCTGAAGTGATGTATTGTATGATTCGTTTTATATTTCATGTGTAAATTAAAACACAGTTTTTGCCTAAAGCCAGCTAGGCATTTCCAAGCTTAATTTACTAAAATATAGGGTCCTGTTCCATTTTCCGTGGTTAATAAATATCAAAAGAAATGTTGGAAACCTGAACGGAGAGAAAATTGGGATAGTATTCACTCACTTTTTGACTTTTCCCCCTCAAGATAATCTGTGGAAGGTTGAGCTGTTGGGATACCTCAATATGTATATGTATGTTGTGTTGAAAAACAATTTCATTTAGTTTTTATAATGTCGATTACTCCTCCAGTCCAGTACTCACACCGACAGTCGAGGGAAGACGTATTCAATTTATTCCGTTTTCCTCTTTTTTCTCAAGTAATTCGGCCAAACATACTTTCTGCTCCTCCACTCCGAATACTGCTTACTTGTGTATGCATACTTACTATGTTTACAGGCCAGCAACCAGCCGCCGCCATCACTACTAAACAAATCATTAACAATTCACAGGAGTGTTCCTTTTACCATTTGGGAGAAAGAGCAGTCCTTCAATAATAAATAACTCTTGGATCTATCTAAATAAGTGCTCAAATATTGTTTTAATGCCCCTTCCTCTCCTTCTTCGTTGACGTCGTCGTTTCCCCCTTTCTGTAAAAATTGGTGTACGTTTTTCCTTGTTTCTTGACATGTGGTGTTTTCTGTGTGTGCATGCAGGCTATACATAATGTGAAGTATTTATGGCATATTTTCTCCATTTCGATCTACCTGAAAATTCTTTCCCTTCTGCAGTGGTACAATTACCTATATTTTTGTACATTTTTCCAGTATATGTATTACACATGTACATTTATATGCATAGGAGTTTATCAGTTGATAACCAAGTTGAGTGCATGGTATAGCGTGGTAGTTATGGTTGTGGTGGCTGAAGACGGACAAAAATCGTTTAAATAATAAATGTCATATTGTCTCGGGAAATCACACTGTGCTCAATACCTCTCTCTCTCTCCTTGCAATACCTTGTGTGTAAAAAAATAAAAATAAATGAGTATTGATGTGAGCTTGTCACACATACAAATGTATACCTTTATCACATAATGTGCTTCATTTCAAATGGCCAGATCAAATTAAATTCATGAAGTGTTGTAAATATACCTGTGTGTGTTTTTATACATTCACAAAGGTATTTATTAGTATTCTCTAAAATCCAGCCCTTCTTTTATACAACATATATACAACACATGATACCTAGTACCAACTAACAACACCAACCAACCTCGTTTGTGAGGAATTGTGTTGAGTCACCCACTACCTGCATCACCATTATTACCGTCGTCATGTAGACAATAACAGAATGCTTAGAAGAGAAAAAAAATGATGAGGAACGAAATCCATAATTCTCTTCTCTTTACTTTGTTTTTCCCTTGAAGCAAATTTCAAAGTTGGTATGGAGTCGACCTTTTTTGATTGTAGGTGCACATCATCAGCAATAGAGACGAACCAGAAAACAGTTTTCAGGAAGAACTAAGAGCTTTCAAACCATATTAAGAAACTTCAAAAATCATTGTTCCAAAGAACCTAATTAATAAAGGGAAATATTTTCTGGTGTGGGCTAACTGCTTCACTCTCCCCTATTTTTTTCCGGAAAATTAATGGCAGTACATAAAATTAACAAATCACCTTCCTCCATAACTTTCAAATGACATTTTATTTGTGAAATAAATCTAAACTCGTAGTGTTTTGAAATATACTTATTTTAATTAAATAAAGGGTTAACTGAAGATTAAAATTGGACAAAGAAATAATGTGCCATTATCAAATAATTCAATCAACAGAATTTGTATGTAAGCGGATTCATTCTCATGCATGCAAACATTTTGCTTTCTACATAAATACAAGACAAATACAACATAATCAGCCTTCCAAAAAATATAATTATATGCAAATTTGCGAACTTATGGCTGATAGCTTCTTTTGACTTAGCTCATTCGTTTGATTCCATCCTTTTTTTAAAGTCATGTCTTGTCCCTTTTTTACGTAGTCATCTTTACATTTTCAAAGAATTAGCTTGCTAGCGAGCTGACTCTAAATTTCCTCCGTGGTACATACTTTACAGTGTATTCAATTCAGATGATCATACCGATGATGGTGATGTCGCAAATTATTGTTCTTTCGCTATAGTACATAAAATGAATGCTAGCAATAATAGAGGAGCAACTACACGAATATATTTTTTATACAGGGTTGATGAGTATTTAGTGTGATGATGGTATGGCGTATGCATGAAAGGGATGTTGGTGATTGCAGTGTAGCCGCGAGAATCTCTAGGAAATACGTTGAACTGTCAGAGGGAGTTGTGAATGTGCTAATGAACTTGTTTAGAAGCAAATAGTACGGTTTTGGTCATATTTGGAATCCCAAGGTCCAGTTTTAGTACGATGGACGTTTACGGCAAATAGGAATGATGATGATGATAATAATAATAATACAAAAAAGATGGCTCATGGCTTGTCAGCAGTTGGGCCTGTCATTTTTTTTGCAAACTGCAAGTAAGCGCTTGAGTAAAAGAGAAATGGTCATATTAATGCCATTACACGTCATTTACACACACAATATCACGCTATGAAATGAGATGTGTAAAAAAGTGTGTAATTATTATTAGTATAAGTATCAATAAATACATATCGAGTAAGCTTTTATGAAGGTTTTTTTTGTTTATAATAATGCAAATTGTTTGATGTGAATTAGCAGTCGTTTCAAACTTTTTTACTGGTTCAGATGAAGTTTTCAAGTTAACTGTTTTTTTGCTTATTGATTGACATAAAGTCTTGTCTCTTGCAAATTACATATTACATTTCTTTATGTTTACTATTCTCCTGTTATATTCATGTGATAATGAAGAAAGCTATGGGAGGGAGCATTGAAGCGAAAAAGTGCGAAAAAATATAGCTGTATTTTTTGTATGTGCTCAGTGCTCACATAAAAAAATGTACTTCATACTGTATATGGGCATGGAAAATCATACCTTTTGCAATATATTTTTACGTTATTTTTTTAAAACATTTGGCACGTGATGGAAAATGACTGTGGTAATTACGATTCAGATACGTGGGTTTTGTACTGTTCGTAGCGAAAAAAAAATCTTTGTTTTACGACAATTTGAGTTTTGTTACGGTACACAAATTCAATTTCCCAATATTTTATTATTATTATCATCCTTCATCCTTAGGATTTTGTCTGTATTTAAATCGGCCAAAAGGTATATGACGTCATGTTAGACTTAATATCCCTCTTGTATAAATTTGGTTAATTTTTTAAAGAAAGGAAACCACATCTGATCTTTTGGTTATCTCATGGCAGCAGCAAATAACTTGTTATAAAAACGTAATAGTTGAGTTGTTAAAACTACAATTTTTGAGTGTGCAGTAAGTAAACCACTATTATGCGGTGGTAGGAAGGAAAAAGGAAGTAATATTATTGCCAATCCCAAAACAATTTCAGCACATTCATATTACACAGGCATGTATTTATACTATGTACATTTAACTTTGTGCTGGTGGTCCCTCTTGCGTGATGAGATTTTAGCAAAGTATTCTTGTTGACCTATGTACAATATAATATAAAATTCTGTATTTTCTGTGATATCCTTCTTTTTTGCTTTCATAAAATGTTACTGTTGCATAAAATAAATAAATATTGAGAGTTGGTTTTTATATCACGAATGGTTATAAGGGCTGCAACTTAATTGTTGACATGACTGATTATTATTATTGTTATAATTGCTGAGCCTTCCTGTTTAGTCCGAAGTATTCTCTTGTGCCCCTAACTGTTTGTGTGATTCCTTTGAAAGGACTTCAATTTATCGTATTATGAATTTTGTATTAATGACACGCAGTACACCAGCACAATGCACGTATAATAGGCTCAATCGATTTTTAATTTGATTTAGTTTCATTACTAAAGAATGAAACAAGGTTTTTATTGCACTAGGGTCCCACCAAATATCCTGCTAACTAACTGTATGCGACGCGACGTTGACTGCACAAAATTTTCTTTTGAATTTTGTTGTGCTCACTGTCACTGGTTTTCTATGAGCAAGTGTCTATCTGTCTGTGGTCCTTTGTTATGCTGGCCTACGTTTATAAAAACAAAATTGACTTTGATAAAAGCACAGTGGCATGCTTGATAATTTGGAAAAATCAACTTGAAGGTCCTTTTTCTTGCTTATACCAGAGATATAGTTCCTCATCCTGATAGATAGATACTCTTTTGCTATGCCATTGGTGCCATCAGCCATGCAAAAAGTTTGAACATTTTCTGTTGTGCGTGAACAATGTTAGCGTTGCGGTGGCATTACGGAACCATGCAATGTTGTTGCTACTTTGGTGGCGATGGAGATATTCTGCACCAACTTCTTCAATTCAGTTTTAACTTCAGAATCAAAAATTTGCAACTTACTCAGCAGTAAGTACCAAGGAACCAAGGAATGCAAACATTACTTACTCCGTTGCATATTGCGTATTTAAAAACATGTATTAGACAGTTCATTTCTGGTAGACTCAACGTTGAATTGAGTAAAATCATACAAAGGTAGTCTTTCATTATGATGATGATGATCGTCATCATCATATATGGCCTCAGGATTTTGAGAATACTATCTTCTAGAGCTACACTAGTCAGTTGATTTGATTTGGTAAAATTAATTGAGAGAGATTTCCCCTGAAGTTAAAAAATATATAGCATATTAGAACAGACACACCGCATCATCGACATGCATGCCAGACAAACACTATCATCATATATTCGGCATCTATATCAGAACTCAAAACAATTTATTGTAAGAAAAGGGTAGAAGCAAGGTTACACATATCTGTATCTGTAT
>JAQFZG010002197.1:0-17565 GCA_034695465.1 Entomobrya nicoleti
TTAGCTAAAACACAGATTTTGGCTGTCGATGTGGAAAATATTCTGGAGGGCTTATAATCAGTAATTAGATAAGATTTATTCATTCACGATGAAGTAATCGCTTGCCAAAAAAACGCATAATTGGTATCATTACTAACCGAAGTTTATCATTACTGTGCCGAGTGCGAAAGGAGACATCTCAGCAAAATAATCTATCTAAAGTATAAAAAAATATTTATAAGTAGTGTCCATTATCCGTCTAACAACCATGTCTGTCCTACGAAGTAACGCCAGTCTAAAACGCAAAAACTGTGTTCGAAACAGCACCAGCATTGTATCAGAACAGTACGAATTTTTAAGTATAGGCTTGCTTGCGAAAAAAATTCGATGTTTTGGATGTAACCGAATACCCGATGAAGAAATATTTAGTTGCCCAAGTGGACATTTAATTTGTGACATTTGCAAACCAGCAAACGATATTTGCGCTCGGGCTGAATGTACCAAAACAGTAGAGAGAAGCGCTTTAGCAGAAATGTTCCTTGCTGAAATCACGTTCAAATGCCCATGGACAAAACTTGGTTGTACTGAAGCTAGAATCCGACGAAAGGATTTAACCTCACACAAAAATACTTGCGAGAAAAAGTAAAAACACTTTCTTTTGTATTTTTACTAAAACTTCGTCATAAGTTAAACTTACGTAATAAATTTTAAACTTTACGAAATGGTTTACAGTCCCAACTTGCTTAGCTGCTCGCAGTTATTCAATAACAACTGCGCATATAAATTTTGCACAACTTTTACTGATGATGAAGATGGAATCAAACGTATGAAAGAGCATTTAAAATCCCATGAGAAGGACCTCTCCGTATCAGATAAGGTTGTTGGCACTGAAAAGAAAGAGGAAAATTTCCTAATTCGGGATCTCGATAACATAAATTATGTAACTGAGGTGTTGAATTGGACATTTGATGGTGAACAATTGGGAACATTTATGGTCGTTTGGGTAGTTGGAGTTGACGAAAATAATATGAAGACAATTTCACGATATTTTGTGAGTCTTGCTGAAAATCAAACTATCAATAAAACTATTGAAGTCAAATTGAGTATCAAAAGCCAACCAAAGCTAAAAAGCAAGATTGAGCGGAAATTTTTACCCGACTTGAAGTGGCACACGACCATCTTGAACACCCGTGGATTCAAAGAGATTTTGAAGATTTCAACAACAGAAAGAATATTGAAGAACTATTCAATGCATGTTTCCCATTTACAAAACTACTATGTTAATGCTAATGATGAGGTTAATGTAGAGTTCTGTTTACATTCGGTGGAACTCGTTAACAGACAAGAGAAAAGAATGAGAACAGATATGCCATAAGAACTTCACACACATGCTACCAACAATATATTAGTCACCAGAAGTAGTATCGTAATAAACAATAATACATAATACCATTTGATAACAACTAATTTAATAATAGATTTACCCTTAAATTGTTTATTTCATTGTAGTTCATTAAATAAAGGGAATAAGCCGAATGTGTACCAGTTAACATATAACAGCACACAATTGCTTTAGCGATAACTCACTTTTCTTCATGTCAGCATATACAATATTTTAGTGCTTTTGTACACTATATTGGCTTATCAAAGTGTTTGGTCTTATGATAACTACAAGTAAAACGACCAACATCTATTCGATATTAGAAAGGTTAGAAATATTAGATGTATATTTTATTTAGAATTGGTGGAATGGTACATTTTTTATTTTTTCGATATTTGATTTGTTTTAAATTGCATACATAAGAACCCTGATGAGTCAAACCTTACCACCTTTTTTCAATATATATACTACTTGTGCGTATAACATTTGTGGATTTTATTTCATGAACATATTTATTTCTATACTTCTAAATGCGCTGGACACAGATAACGTTATCTGGCTGACTTAATTTATTCTACTGTTATAGGATTATGCCAAACAGTCTGGAAAACAATATTTGTGTTATATCACAAGTTAAAGCACGTCCACAAACTCGAAGGTCATTATCGACATACCCGATACACTTATAACGCTGTCTCTTTGACGCCAAAATATTATAAAGCCAAATATCGTCTTATTGAGAAAAGAAAAAGTGATTATTGATCAATAAATTTGTTTAAATCTAGTCAATAATTGTAGTACTCATGGTATTTTTCTAAAAAATGGTGGACGACTTAATCGAATACTTAAGTAAATTGACTGAACCTCAATAGTAGTACTTAAATATATAATAATGCAAGTTAAAAAGTGAATAAGTTATATTATTAGCATGACTAATTACATCATATACAATATGACTCATCACATGATTCATACCCGTTTTAGCTCATTCAGTTGTTAACCGAGAAGGAAAAGTTTGTCTCTTAATTACAAGGCCAGTATTATCACACTGAAGCTGAACAAATAGATAAGGAATTTTCGTTTACATTATCCCAATGAAAAGGCTTTACTTTTTCCAATGCCAAGGGAAAATGTGCCATCACATCACTATATCCGTCTGTAATTTCTTCACAATAAGTAGTACATGTTCTTTGCTAATCGTTTAATTTCTACATCGAGTGTCGACTTCACATACAGAACACACAAAACAATTAGAAACATAATTTTTTAATAATATCAAAATTAATTTATTTTCTTAATAGCCTATTGCCCATTGTATTTATATCTCAATGTCGGCATCACGAAGCTCCGTTAGTCAAAAATTAAAAGACGGCGTTAGAAACAGTACAGCGTTAGAACAATACGAAATATCAGGTATTAGGGGAAATGCATCCAAAGTTCGATGCTCCTCTTGTTATCGAATACCAGATCGGGAAATATTTAGTTGTTCTAGTGGACATCTGATTTGTGACATTTGCATAGACAAGAAAAACGTTTGTCCACAAGCTGAATGTACTGAAGCACCTATAAAAAATGCTTTAGTGGAAACTCTTCTAGCTGACATATTATTCAAATGCCCCTGGCCAGACTGTGATGAAAATGAACTCTCCCGTGATCAATTAACAATACACAAGACTAGCTGTAGCAAGAAGTAAGAATCAATTAACAAATTTTTATGTAGCAATTAAATTTGAAAGTCTAATCCCTTTGATGTTATTAATAGCCCAAACTTCATACGTTGTTCACAATTATTCGAATGCAAATGTGAGCATAAATTTTGTACCATTTCGGCTGATGACAAAGAAGGAATCAAACAACTGAAAGAACACTTTTTGAAATTTCACGATATTGATCTAGCGATACCAGAGGCAATTTTTGGGAGAGGAACAAGGAAAGAAAAAATGTCGCTTAGGGATATCGGTAACGGTATTTATGTAACCCAGGTGTTTGATTGGATAATAAAAGTTGGTTTAGGTGATCTGAATGGAACTTTTATGAGTCTTTGGTTGGTCGAAACTGACGCTAATGGACTAAAAACGATTTTTCGGTACTTTATGTCTTGCTGAAAACCACAGCTTAGAGTATAAAATGGAAGTGGTGTTGGCCATCAAAAGCCAACCAAAAACAGAAACTAGAGTAGCTAGTAGGTTTGTATCCAACTTAAATTGGAACGTTATGATTCTGAACACTCGTGAGTTCAAAGAGATTTTGAGGTTGAGACAAGAAGAGAGATTATTAAAAAACTATGCAATACCTGTTTCCCATCTTGAAACGTACTATGCTAGTAGTAATGGGGAAATTACTTTAGAGTTCTATTTGGCACTTTTTGACAGAAAGGAAAAAAGAATGAGGATGTCAGTAGACTAGTAAGCATTTTGCGCGCTGTTTACATCTTGCTTCTTTAGCAAATAGCTATTAGAGTAAAAACCAAATAAATATGATGATATTATTAAACAGGGGTTTAATTTGGTAGTAAATTCAGTTGTATAGTTAATCGTTACCATATTATACCATATATATATATTATATTATATTATAATACCAATTATACTGTTATATTTTTAAATCTTGTAAATCCCACTTGTAAATTTGGTGATGCAACTATTATTTTCAACGCAAACTAATTATAAATATATTTTAATAGAATGCAAGTATATAAAAACAAATATATAAATAAGTATGGATATCAAATTATATAGGAACATGTTGAACCACAGTTTTGCAAGTCCGGTCAAAATTTTTTCCTTGATTGCTTTGATTATAGTTTCATTAATATTATGTTGTCAAGGAAAATGAAAGGTAAATAGAACAAGTGTCGCAATGAAAAAAATCCTTATCGGATGTTTTGTACAAAAACTATTGTATGATGGCCCTTGTCTTGTCGCTATCGGAGATGTGTTGATAGTGACCTTGTAAACGATTTTTTCCGACACACGTCTTCACAAAACATATAAATAAAGTCCATTCAACTTCCAAGTGTCATTTGAGTAAGAGGTATTGTTTTGAAGATAACTTACTTTTAATGTACTTTTACTAGATAAAAAAGTTTTTTGTTGTTGGGCAATACATCATTTATTTTACCAATTTGCATATTTCGATACATCGTTTGTTCTAAATTGCATATGCAAGAACTGTTATCAATTAAATCTGGCCCATGTAGGCACATTTAACTATCGATATATTTATTGAGACGTACTTCATTTTTTGTGGCATATGCATACATATATATTTCTAAATGCGCAGGTTACAGATAACGTTATTTGCATAACGAATTTTATTCTAAAAAAAATCCATGAGCTAATTTATCTCCGGGCTGGAACACATTATTTTTGTTACTTGACAAGGAAAATCACATCCATAAACTCAAAGGTCATTATCGTCGCACTCGCACCCGACTAACCGAAAAAGGTTGTGTCTCTTTGACGTCAAATTATTACAAAGTGATAACTTTTCAGCAAGTTTAATTTGAATTGATGTACTAATAAATAGCACCTACTTTTCAAACCCGAATTCATTTTTATGCCAAATTAAGTCTTGCGGTTACATACAAAACATACCACTCGAACTTTTTAACCGAACAAATGATTATTTTAAAACCAATACCTAATGTCAGCATGACGAGCTAGATCTTCCAAAAAAAAGTTGGTAAAGTTAGAAATAACACTGAATCAAAACAGTATGAAATATCAAGAATTGGAATACACATTGAAACAATAAGATAATTAGAGAGATAATTCACTCTTTGCCACCAGATAAAGTTTCAGTTATTAACCAGGAAAAGTACAATAAATTAGATTAATGAATATTAAAAGCTTAAATATTTTTTTTTCAGTTTATCCTGAAGTGACGAAATTTATTGTAAATTTGGTCAACTGTTATCGTATATAGCCTGTAATTTATCAGCTTAATTAGTAATTATTTAATACTCAGCTAGTCAGTTTTCATATTTTATATTCTCATATTTTTTCTCACAAGACAATGTGATTTATAAATTAAACATTTATTTACATGTATAAACTGCAATGTGCTTGTAAAGTAAAATATAATATTTTGATAAAGTGAATTGATCGGCCAACAATAAACCTCATAACTGTTTTAATGAAATATTTAAACAATGCTATCGAAACTTAATGTACTTATATAGTCTTCCATATATTCGTGCATAGTGCGTCAAGATAAAAACCAGCATATAAAATAAAAGTAAAATTATTGGGTAAACTAAACTTATTAATTTCGTTTCAAAGTTAATTGAATACAAAAAGTGAATGACAATTTATGAAACCACAAAATATTTATTACAACTAATAAATTTACAAACATTACAGTAATACTTTGATTAAACTTGTTTTTAATAAACTTAATTTTATAAATGAATTAATTAAGTAGATTGTTGGATTGGTTAGACAAAAGAATCATTAGGATGTAATTAAAACATGGGTAAATATTCAGGGTGTATTGAAAATTGTAATGCATCCCAACTAAAAATACTATCCTTGTGGTTACAGTGGTTTTTACACTAATTCGGTATTTCATACTACAAATGTTCGTAAACTAAATAAAATAAATACACCCAGTATATTATGCACAATATTATGTCAGTATAGCTATTAATTTTAAAATGTTTCTATTTATGTGCTCGTTACTTATGGTATGTTATGTTTAAATTATGATGACATTTTTTAATTCGAATCCTCGTCAAAAAACCTTGGCTGATGATGAATTTTCACGGGACTACATCTAACTTAACTTCATGTCAATACTATCATTCAGAAAATGGCTTTGTTAAAATGACAAAGATATATCATAAATCTTCCTTATTTTCTCGATTATCACGCGGTGCTTGAAGAATGGCTAATATCTCAGAGAACTTGGGACGGTTTTCAGGATGAATCATCCAGCAGGTTTGCATCCTCGCGTACCTTCACACAAAACACAAGAAGATTAGAAAGGATCAAAAAGTATTTGATAAGTGGTACTATGTAGTACGCTTACATATCTCTCTCGGAATATTCTGGTTTGTTTAACCGTAGCCCTCGATCCAACATCAATGAAAAATTGGCATCCCATGACAAACCCGCATAAGGAGTACAACCCAACGAATAAATCTCCCAAAGTAAAACTCCAAAAGCCCACACGTCCGTTTTCTCATTAAATTCTGAGTCTCGCAAAGCTTCAGGCGCCATCCATTTCCAAGGCAGGGGCTCCTGCTGAGTCTTAACATAGTTTGTATAATTGTACATTCGTCTAGACAACCCAAAGTCACAAATTTTCGCTTGTCTTCGCAAATTTAAAAGAACGTTTCTAGTTGCAAGGTCAGCGTGAACGACATGCTTCTCAGCTAGAAATGACATTCCATTACAAATTTCAGTAGACCATCGATACAAATCATCAGATAACCCTGTATCTAGTAAATGCATGTCTGTGGCAGATGCGTTCACATAGTTATTGGTTATTGTTTCAGAATCAGTTTGAGTTGCGGGAGAACTGACGAGTAATCTCATTTCTTGTAGAAACCTTTTTAAGGATCCAAGATGGCAAAACTCCAGAAAAATGTAAACTTTTCCCTTTTTCAATGATCCAGTGTTGGCAGCCAACAACTCTGTAATGTTTTCATGTTTATCAATATATGCCAACAGTTTTATTTCAGACAGCAAACTTGTTAATTGGGTTTTATGAAATTTTTGTGGGTTGGACATTTTAACTGCGGCTTGAATTTCCCTTGAAGCTATAGTGATTGTTCCACGATAAACTGCGCCAAACTCTCCTAATCCTAATGGAACGTCTGATTGAATTTTGAAATGTTGGTCATCGATTTCGTACTTTTCTTTGTCGTAAGGAGCCTTTTGACAATCTCTGTCACCAGAACTGTCACCTTTGTAAAATGCTTCAATTTTGTCGTCATTTAAATCAGTATTTTTGTAGTAACGGCGAATAAGTTTAGTTGCCAAGATTGTTATAAAAGCTCCAGTTACAAACAACGAGCAAAATGTAATAAAAAATTGACTTATGTTGAAGCTATTGGAGTTAGGGCTTTCGACGTTTTTATCGATTTGTATACGCTCTGGATAATGTAACCTAGACAACTCTAAAGCTTCAATACTTTTTGGACTGTACTGACGAGTTTGCTGACTGTACGAATAAAAACCAACCAACATTTGCGGTTCTAAATTAAAATAGTAGTGAGGTTTTGTATCTTCAAATTGTCCAATAAAAACGATAATGTTTGTTTGAGTTGTAGCCCAGTTATTTAATAAATATACGTATTTAATGTACTGCTGCATAGCCACAGCAGATCTATAAAACTTGTCAACCATGAAATAGCCCAATGATACAAAAGCAATTTCAATGTTTTTCAGGCTATTACCTTGAATATTTTGTACGAATTTTTTACAATTTTCGAACAAAACTATTCGCTGTCGAACCAATCTTGTCGCTCCCAGTTCAACTGACCTTTCATCTTCGTGAAAATAAAAGATTAACGTTGCAATATTAGGATCAAGTATAGTGTCCAAAATATTAGATTTCCCGCTTGTTTTGTTAATTTGACTGCAAATTTCTAACGGGTATGCGTACCCGTACTGAATTGTTACGTTTGGTTCTTTTATTGAGTAAACAGTCACATTATAGTAACCTGAAGTATAATATATCCGTGCATTAGCATTTCTTGTACTGGAATTTTGGATAGAGCTCAAAACTTCTAAAGAGTACAACATTCTACCACTTGGACAAGCTTTGGCGTTAACTCTTTTATATATTCGATTGAAATTCATGGTAATACCCTGGCCACCGTTTTCACGTATCGTTAAAATTCGGCAAAAGAACAAGAAACCGGGATAATCAAAGTAATCATAATAATAGTCCCACCGATCAATTTGACGTAATGATACTACTCCTGTAGTATTGTCGTTCAGAACATTCTTATTTCGAAGCCAGTCAAAGTTTTTTGGATTTTCTTCATAATCGATTCTGTCGGCAACAGTAATTTTTTCCTCGAAAACGAATTCGCTTGTGTTTGAGTTACCCGGATCTTTAAGTAAATACCACCAACCACAGGTCGAATCCAAATTTGTAGAAAATTCATCAAACGCATACGATATTAAATAAATATTGCTTGGATACTGGAGCATAGTTGTCCATGTGGCTTCTAAACTTGACATATTTATTCTGGAAATCCTTTCTAATTCTGATGAAGCTAGGGACTTAATAAACCTTAAAGGTTTTTTCATACTGTTGCCCTCGTGGTACGATTTACAGTTGACTGAATTTTGCTTTGAATATTCTTCAATATTTTTATAATAAATTAACAAAATATCAAGGTCCATATGCCGCCTGAGATTGTCAATAACGCCATCACAATACCGTTTAAAAGACATAGACAAACCCCAAGAAAAGTTAAATCGGAGTTTCATGATTTCGGTGACATCTTTTGAGTTCTTGTCTGCTAAAGTACATGGACGAGAGTGACAAGAATGGTCTTTGTTTAGCAATAATGTGGAAACTGTTGCAGTGCACACAGCATTAGCTTTTTCTGCAACCACGATGGCTGGATACAATTTCTCGTAAAACTCTGTCTTGTTGCATTCACAAGCTATGTTGGTGTGCACGATTTCAATGAAAAGCTCTACTTTATTTACTGTAGTTGGAAGACAGTTATATCTAGCTATGGCTAATGGTGACTTCCACAAGCTTTTCTTTTTCCGATCTTTTACAACATATTAAAAAAATAATTCACTTTTAGTTGGACGCTTATATAATAATTGTGACAAAATGAAATATATTGAAAAACTCACGCGCATTATAAGATCCTACGTCCAATTTAATATGGATTTTTTGAAATCGAGTGGCCACTTTTGCCACTAACGGAACTAATCCAGCAATCCTATATCTTGAATTGTTGAATTTATCCAGAACTGAAACATGTGGGCTAAAGGTTACCATGGATTTCCTTGTATCCTAATTGATTTGAAAACACGAATGAAGCATTAAAGTCTAAAAAATTAAATTATGAATAAAACAGTTTTTGTCTTACAAATTCTTTTAAAAAGGCTTGTTTTAATGCTGAACTTATATTTAATTTGGTTAAGAAAACCAAAATAATACAAGCTAGTTTAAAGTGTAGTCCCGTCATTTTACATCACTCGTAGTTTGCACGCAGTATTAAAAATTACTAATTGAAAATATAGCACGATAGAATGAAATATGCGAAAAAGTAAACAAGATTTGTTTTATGGCGACTTTTTGTGGTTCGATGTAGAAAAGTATCTCAATGGTGGGTTTACTCCGTATTTATTAATAATGACCTACTTAACCTCAAATTAATTAACTGTTTCCTGTTCAAAAGTGGTTTAGTTACAAGTGTTATGGAATATAGCAAGGAAATTTATCATTTATCAAAATGTATTGTTTTATACTTGATTTATTGCAAATTCCAAATATCTAAACTAGCTTTGTGGTAATACACAATTGAGCATATAATCTCGGATCAAGAATATCACACTATCTGAATTTAAATTGATTTCTAAAGGGCCATTGAACTCTGATTAAAGTGGCAGCGTTTATTTGAAATTGGCAGTGACATTCGGTCACAAGGATTCCTACAAACGTCTAATAACAACAAATAAGATTGATTTTAGTCGATCTTCTAGAAAAGTACCCAGTAAAAACCAATCCCCATGTCGACCGATGGTAAGACCATAAAAAAAATATTTTATAGGATATAAGGTACGTGTTTCTATGTCTACGTGAACAAATTAACTTTAGTTGCATCTCTGACTGTCAACTTGGCATACATAATATAATTTTGCATTAACATCAAAATTCTTTAATGGAAACTCTTCTGGCTGACATCATATTCAAATGTCCCTGGCCAGATTGTAATGAAAATGCACTTTCCCGTGATCAATTAACAACACACGAGAATAGCAGTATCAAGAAGTAAGCATCAAATATACCTGTTATTTAATTTTTTTATTTAAAAAATTAATTATTTTGAATTTTATTGACAGTCATTCATGGCACTCACAAATTAACTTTTCGTAAAAATTAACTGCCACGACAACTTAAAAATCTTAACAGGCACATTGAGATGCTTTTATAGGCCGTTCACAAAATATCAACTTGGCTTTCACTATAACAAAAACATACTTCTAGCCCAAATACCTTTTTCACGTTCATATATTATGATCTGAATGACGAATTACAGTCTCGGGCTTAAAGTTCCATGTCGAATTTAAAATGTGACTCTGTCCAATTTGAACATTCTCAAAGCACATGTATTTATGGCGAGCTGTGATATGATTAATAAATTTTCTACAGTTTTCTGGTTCACTCAACCAGGCTGAAGTAAATTTGTATTGACAGTTTTGTGCAGAACCGGAGAACAAGCAACAAAATTTAATTAAATGTGGACTGTAAAAAATGAAATGATTGAAATTACAAATAAATAAGTAAAAATTACTTTGTACATTATTATCTTGAAAATTTATTGATTTACTTTTGATCGCAATGGAACTCGTGGGCTGATAGTTCACCACGTGACATACTCTTGTCACATCCTTGCTCACACCAGCTGCACTTGAACGAAATGTCATCTAATAAGCTTTCTGCTAATCGGTTTCTTATTCGAATTCCTGGGGATCGGCAAGTTGGACAAAGTGTAACCTTGCTAGAGCATACATCACAGATGAAATGTCCGTTAACACATTGAAATATAATAGCCCTTGGAATTTGAAGGCAGACTGGACATTCTCCTTTTCGAGCTGTTTGACCTTCTAGCTTACACCTTTTCGAATTGATTTTTTTAAAAGTTGTTTCTTTAATAATTGTGTTAAAACTAAAAAAATGTACTTTTGCTTAATGAAATGAATCAGACTAGCCAATAGTTAACATTAAAACGAATAAATAATATTGTCAATTCACACTTAGATTTTTCAGCAAAACATGTATTTAAAATAAAACGTTTAGCTTATTTTATGTATATTTTTATAAAGTAATAAAAAGTTTGTTAATTTGTTAGCATTTTACAAAAAAAATGTTAGATATTTTTAATATTTAAGTGCGATCTACACTTTACGTACAAAACAAACATTGGGAATTTTTCTTTTGTTATTGTTTCAATGTACACGTAATACTTTTAAGGGACTATTATTATTATAAGGTGTTCATAATGCTTTTAAGTACACATAAATATGATACATAGGTATGTGGGCATGTGTCTGTATGTTTTATGTGTGTGCTGTACCAGGTGAACCTTAGTTTTTCCGGTGACCTTCGACTTTGTTTTGTTTTTATTATGTGTATATCCTACAACGTATATAGTTGCATTCTTAACAAAATTCTTCCAGTATGCAATCTTTTTGTATTTGAGATGCGTAAAACTAAACTACACATTGTAACTATTCTCATGTACGCGTATAGACCAAACGAATACAATCGGAGTACTGAAGTAGCCTGGTCTTTAAAACTGGTGACGTGAACTGAAAAAGAAATATAAATACCACTGCGCAATAATAAAACAACTTTTGTATTACATTTGACAGTTTTTCACCTCGCATCGCAATCTTCTGGGTCCAAAAATTCATGACAAAAATCTTAATTTCATTTTCAATTTTCAAGATATTTCAATAAACATATTAATCATTTATAAAACCTTAGAGCAAAATATAGACAGACGGACAGACAGTATACCGAATTTAAGCAGCTTAATGGTTGACTTGGTAACTAAATGATATTATATCTCGGTGCATCACATCGATGCATACTTTGTATTTAATGTACATGTATGTAAATAATGCTGGAAATCGCCCCAGGGTCTGTGGGTTAGCTACCAATATATTATACATACGTGTATTTCAGTATTGACAAAATTTACTTAAAACTCATTCCCACCAGTTTAGATTGATTTCACGCAATCTAAGCATTGTATAGAATGAGCACTGCATCTGTAAATAATTTTTTCCTACACACACCTGCACAAAACATGAAGAAAGTCATTTCAGCCTCCTTGTGTCACTAAAGTAAACGATATTGTTTGGACGGTAACTTATTTTTATTGTACATTTATGTCTCCACATCGGCTTATGCAATATTTTATGGTATTTGTTTTTGAAAGAGAAATATCACCATGTTTAACCAACAATAGGGAAAACTAGCAACTCTTATTAGAGATTTGATACGTTCTACCTCTTCTTTATTGACCATATCTGCCGTTTTGTGAGTATAAAAGTGCTTTGGCAGAATTAAAATGCTTTTTTACCTATACATTTTTAACAGTATAACTTCATCATTACAGTACTCTTTACAATACCTAATATTTTCATACATTATTTGTTGTAAATTACAAATGTTCGACCCAGGATAAAATAAACCCTTCCTGCAGAGGCTGACTTTATTCAATTTGGGCGTAGTGCATTTATGGTTTTTATTGTATGTATATACACAATACACATTTATATATTTCTAAATGCGCCGAATACCGATAACCTTATCATTCTGACTAATTTTATTCAGAAAAATGATTCATGAGTCAGCTTATCAACAGTCTGGAAAGCATTGTTTTTGCTACTTGACAAGGAAATGCACGTCCATAAACTCGAAGGTCATTATCATCACACCCGATAAACTGACGAAGGCTGTGTCTCTTTGACGTCAAATTATTGCACAGCTCATAATCGTTTTATTGAAAGAAGGAAAAGTGAATATTACTCAGCGAATTAAATTGAAATTAGTGTACTAATAAATACCAACTACATATCAGTATCCAACTTCATTCTTACACCAAGTGTGGTCTTTCCGTCACATGCATAAAAAACTTCTTAAACTTTATTTAATAATAACCGCTTATCCTAAAGCAAACGCCTAATGTCGGCAGGACGAGCTACCGCTTCCAAAAAACGCAAAGTTGGTGTTAGAAATAGCACTGGATCGGAAGTCTACGCAATATCAACTATTGGGATCAACATTGAAATAATCAGATGTTCCCGGTGTAGACGCATACCAGACAAAGAAATATTTATTTGTGTTCCCGAACCACCACTTACATACCAACATTCGATTTGTGACGTTTGCAATCATTTGAATAATATTTGTCCGGCGGAATCGTGTTGCCGGGCACTTGTACGAAACACCATAGCGGAGAAGCTTTTAGACAACATTGGGTTCAAGTGCCCCTGGACCGAATTTGGCTGCAATGAAGAAAATATTACTCGTATTCAACTAACGTCACATCAGAATGATTGTGAAATGAAGTACGAATCACATTATTTGTGTGAATAGTAAAACCCTATGATATATTATATCACAAAACAATATATTTCTTTTCATTTTTTTGCAGCCCGAACTTCCTAAACTGTTTGCACTTGTTTGGCATCAAATGCGACTACCAGTTTTTTACCGTTTTTGACAATGATGAAGACAAGGTCAGAGAAATGAAGGAACATATATTATCCCACAATGCAGATCTTGTAGCAACGGGGACAACCTATGGAAAGCACAACGAGGAAAATTTCCAGATTGGAGGGATCAACAATGGAATTTATGTAACTCGAGTGCTGGATTGGCATACAGTAGATTCTATAAAACCCCTGGGTAAACTTTTGGGCACATCTATGGCTATTTGGTTGGTTGACACAGATGCAAATAAAATCCAAACGGTTTCACCATACTTTGTCAGTCTCGCTGAAAATCATCTGGGTAAAACCAAAACCGAGGTGCAACTAACCATCAAAAGTCAGCCAAAGTTGGAATGCGACAATCCTCGAAAATATTTACCTAATCTGAAATGGAACGCCATGAATCTAAGCACCCGGGAGTTTAAAGAGATTTTAATGATTTCGCCACAAGAAAGATCCGTTAAGAATTATTCCATACCTATAGTCCATCTGCAAAATTATTTTGTAAATCCTAATGGAGAAGTTCCTTTGCAAATTTTTCCAACCTGGGTATTGTTTAAAACTGAAGATGGCAAATGACAAGAACTGTAAGCATTGTATGTGTATTCGTTTGTAAAATAAAGTTTGACTTATAACGAGGAAAAAAAACTACGTAATTGATAAAGAGCATAAATATTTTTTTCGTAAGTTTATCCTGAAATGATTAAATGTGTCGTAATATTTGTTAATCTGTATCATGTATATGTAGACTAAAATGTATACGTTTATTTACCGATACCAAATATAAACTTTCGCCCATGTTTGTAAAGTTTAGCAACGAAAAAGTATAAGGGAATGTGAACGCATATTGTAATTTACTCTCTGTACTGTGGGACGTGTAAACCGTTTTTATAAATACGCACAAAGTAAATTAGTCAGTGATAATATATTGACAATGCGTGAACTATTTACGGTAACTATAAAGCAAAGAATATAAGAAAAGAATCGTTCGGGTACTTGATTTTGTCCTTATTTTCAATAAAAAGTGACAAGAAAGAAATTAATGCGTGATAAAATAAATAAAATTGATTAGTTTGAGAAGGGTTTGACATGCCATTATTCAAATTGCACATTCATCACACAGGATATCCGCCATAATGATACTCTTTGTGAAGGTCATGCATATATGATGGTATGGACCATGTTTTTATGCAGGTTCATGAAGATTCATGAGTGTATCTTATAGTCACGAATAAAGTCATGTTGCAATAATCTGTGAGTGTGTATGAATTAAAATTAGAAATATTACAATATATTTTAGAATTGATACAAGTGCAGAGTTAACAATATATAAACCGCAAATATTGTCGATATGAACACTTGACTATAAACCTTATTTAATTTTTTTAGCGTGTCCGTGAAACCTGTAATATTTAATATGCAAGTTATAAATAATTTACTAAACAAATAGGTTGACATATTAATTAGACAAGAATTTATGTACATAAATCGATAGATATAGTATCACTTAAAATACCGTTTACATCAACATAATGCTTTGCTATGCTCGAAACCGATAGTGAAAACGGATTAGAAATTTTTCTCTCCGAAATTTGTTCATTTGTTCTTATCATTTCAACAAACTGAGGAAAACTTATTGGTTTTAAAGTCCAACTCAGACTCGGCACACAATGTTCTCCCCACGCTAATATCATATCAGAATTAGGTACACTTTCAATTACCATTTTCATTGAGACAGGTGAGGTTACCGGTGTGAGTTGTACAAAGACCCATGATAAATCCTTTTGACACTTTTCATCGATTTGGGTCAAACGTATCCGTAAAAACAACTCAGTTTTTAATTCTTCCTCCCCTGGAGTGTGTTTAATTTGGTAGAATTTAGGCTTGAAGTATTTATGAGCTGGTTTAACATATGGATGATCCTTTAGCAAAGATGCGATTGATATTCGACTGACATATTTCTTTCTATATTGTACATTATCAATGTACGTCGATCCTAGGCATGTTTTTACATGATTTAAAAAATCAATACAATTTTGGGGTTCGGTTAACCATTTTGGGGTGAATTTGTATTGACAGGTGTCATCCTCCCGGAATTCGGTACAGAAGTTTATAACTTCAGGACTGTAAACAAAATATATTCTCGAATTGAAGCTTAAATCATTAAAAAATATTTGATGTATTTGAAAATAAATTTGGTTTGTTACTTGTATGAGCACCGTTGCTCATGTTCTGAAAGCTGGCTACGAAGTATAATCTGCTCGCATCCTTTGTCTTTGTAAATACAGCGAAATTTTATTTCATCCAGCAAACTTTCAGCTAACAGGTTTCTTATTCGTTTTCCCCTACATTGGCATGATGGACAAGTGGGCAGCTCTATAGAACATTGGCTACAGAGGGAATGTCCGTTAATACACTGGTATACGTTTTCTCTGGGAATTTGAAAGCACACGGGGCATTCCAACTTGGAAACGTTTTCCAAAACTGGAATCGGGGAATCAAATTTACTGTTACAATTCATGTCGTTTAATAAATACTATCACAAATTAATCTTCTTAATTTTTACAAAATTTGTACGGCATTGGTTAGTGCTCAAAAGAAAAAGATGGAATAACAACAAATCAGATAGGTAGAGAGAAAATTTGTGCACGGATTTTATTGTTAATAAAAGTTTTGGGGTTTAAATTAGTATAAAAAGTTTAATAGTGAGATATGAAATTTCACTCAGTCAAATTCATGACATCATCTACTGATAAGCTCATGGCTTGGGGAGAGATTTTACTTTATAGTGACTCATTGTGACACAAATAATATTCCCGATAACCGTATGTAGATAATTTGATTTGTAAAATCACTTTTTTTTGTCTACTTACTTTCATCGTGCGACAAAAATGCATGGCAAGCCTAACATTTTAAATTCAAGATGACACCAATCAATCAAAAATATAGTCGACTTTTATAGTCAGTAAACTCGAACATATTTGAAGCATCAGTAACTATGTTACTACTCAAAATAATGAAGCCATCAATATATATTCTTAGCGACTTTGTATAGTTTGGCACATTATCTAATATTAACGTATTCCCAAATTTATCTGATATCATGTTGGTTAACTTGTTAATAGCCCACCGATGCATAAATGGCCAATGGAATGCATAATCTCTATAACCATTTTATTGGGGAATTGGGCATGTTACCGTATATTTATATAAAATACATGTGTGCAATACTAGCCTGCGTTTACGGTTTGATAATTTACCTTCATACCATTTTATTATCTGAATGTTATCTTTTGTAATAAGCTTTCATTTGAATGACTCAGGTTTTTTTGTAACATGTAACTCGTTATAAGCTGACTCATTTTGTGAACACAATAGTAATATCCTTGATTTTCTCTGGAATAAAGTATCTCTCTAATAAATCGAACAAACTTGTTATCTTGTGTACTATATTGTGAGACTCCAATGGCCAAAGATAAGAGTAATATCCAGTATGGCCTGATAAGACCTTCGTGGTGACTCACGATAACAATTCAAAGTTTCACATATTTCAGGTATGGCTTACATTTTTTCACCATTTACAATACCGCTGCGTAATATATGACGGTGAAAATTTACATTGTTTAAAATAAAATTACAGTCGTACAAGTAATTTTTATAGAATACAAAATGCAGTACAGTGGTAATGCTATAAGGATTGTATTGTATTGTATTGTATGTAAGGGCTCGGTATACCGAGGCGACTAATCCAAGTTATTGAGTTATTGCGCTCTGACC
>JAQFZG010002198.1:0-17562 GCA_034695465.1 Entomobrya nicoleti
TTGGAGGAACCACATGCGCTCTCATACTGGCGAAAAACCCTTTTCGTGCAACGTTTGCAAACAATCGTTCTCTCAAGTGTACTCATTGTGAAAAATTATTTTTACGAAAGCTTCAATTAGAACGACATTTGCATACGCATGAAAAAATAACGCCATTTGAATGCAATATATGTCATATGTTCCTGGCATCGGCAACTGGTTTAAAACGTCACATTCAAAGCCATTCCGGAGAGAAACCTTACCGCTGTCAAATTTGTAACAAAGCATTTGCACAAAAGAGTACTCTACGAACTCATCAAGATACACACAATGACAGCAAGCGATATAGCTGTCAAGTATGTCACCAGGAGTTTACATGCAGAAGTAATTTAAACCACCACATGTTAATTCACATTGGTGTAAAACGACACACTTGTCCATTGTGCCAGAGGTCATTTACTCAACCAAGGGCAATTAAGAAGCATATAAAAGCAGTTCACCATGGAGTCAAGGACCACAAATGTAATATTTGCGACAAAAAGTTTTCTACCAAAACTGAATTAGGAGTACATATGAGAGTTCATACTGGTGAAAAGCCTTTTCAATGCCAGAAATGCCTGATCTCTTTTACACAACCAAGTAGCTTGGGAAAGCATACGGCCATTCATCACAAGTGAGAAAGTAAGCTTATTTTGCGTATGATTCGATAATGTGATAAACTGCTTTAGAATTAAAGCTGTGTCAAATAATTCCAGATCAAATATTTGGTCATTCAAAATCTTGTTGCTCAAAGTGTAATTATATGTTGTATTATTTGTGTTCATTTTTTTTTTGATTTCTCTATTCCCATTTTGTTCCTGATGAGCATTTCATTAGAACTCTAAACCTAGAACTAATAAAACTTTTTTTCTCAAATTTCATTTCCAGTTCCCAAATGGTTTGTTTTTTGGCAACAAATTGTATTAATGTTAGAAAACGTATACGCATCCAATTGTTTCTACATACACTGTGCACTTGATGCTTTCTTATCGTTAGTAAATACTTTATTGAGCGACAAAAATGAAACATAAACAAATTAAACGACATTATGGTTGAGACACTCTTTTGTCAATTTAAGTTCATCCTTGATTCATTCAACAATTTCATCAATAAATATTGATGCCCAATTAAATAAATTGTAGAATATTTCGATAACAAAATAAATAAATAAAATCTTTACTTTTGCCTTGTCGACCTGTGTGTTTTTTTTATTTTAGATACAACAGATATCTGTAAAGTTATTTATTTAGAAGTTCATCAGAACATTATTTCAACTTATGTATACTTATTTCTAGTAAAATTAAGGCTAATATGAACTCATGTTTTTGTTCACTTTTTAAAAAGGAATAAGACTAGCAGACTTGTGTCTACATCAAATGAGTTCCCCTGTAATAAAATGAATTTACTGTAAATAAATTACACGTTGGGAAGAATAGAACTTAAGAGTAAACTCTTACTGCAAATACACTTGAGTAGTGTTATTTATGTCATCGGTTTCTAACTTCAGCTCCCAGTCTCAAAGGTCAAAATCCATACCGGGGAGAACCCTTACCGCTGTAGTGTTTTTTTTCTAAATCATTTCTAAGATTGCAAGGTTTTACGACGACATGAGGATCAACACAATGGAATCAAGCGGCATAGTTGTCAAGAATGTCACAAAAAGTTTACAACCAGTAGTGATTTAAACAAGCACATTTTAACTCATAGCGGAGTAAAAGCTCACACTTGTGAACTGTGCCAGAAATCATTTACTCAACGAAGTAGCTTAGTGGCACATACTAAACAAGTTCTTTATGGCATCAAGGAGCCCAAATGCAATTTGTGTGGCCAAAGTTGTGTAAGCAGAAGCAAATTAGCAACGCATGTGAGAGTTCACACCTTTGAAAAACCTTATAAATGTGACCAATGCTTTACTGCTTTTTCTCAATCATGCCACTTAAAACCACACGTTGCAATACACAATAACCAAGTAACGATTCCTGACAAGTAAAATTTTATGTGAAGCCCATCGGCGGATGCTTAAAATATGAATTTAATGTTGACTGGTATCAACAAAAAAATTGGCACCCTTAAATACAATAGGAAAAACATATATTCAAATGTTATGGCCTATGATCGAACATTTGTACTGCTTTGTTAGTAATTGAATTCAACAAGAAGTTAGTCAGAATATCAAAACAAGTTTGTTTATCTAGGGCTTTGCATATTATGAAATGATGTTATATTCATAGTTTAGGATTCAAGTTATAATTGTGTTAGTGTAACTTTTAAATAAACTATTTATAAAAGATTAAAGTATCTTTGATTTGTTGCCATTTATGTAAAATAATTGTGATTTGTCGTGTTGATTTTTGAGGGTGATCATTACCCACAATTAAATGTTTAATGAACAATTATATATTATTATTTATGAACGCTCATATTATAATTTCAACATAATGGAATAAAACATTATTGTTACACAGTTATTAATTTGCTACTACAAGTTACCGTAAAATTATTGCCTTTAAGCATGCAATAAGTTAGGTAATCAATTGAATGACAATGGCTTAATTAAAAAAACAATTCCAGAAATTTAGACGACCATAAAAACTTATTACTTTATTTCCAACCACATCAAGATTTATTTTTTACATTTTATTCCTAGTTATTTTTATATTATGTTCATGGTATATCTGTAGTGATTCAGTAAATGTTTAGCTCTTGGTAATTTAAAAGTTCTCTTTTGTGTTTTTTGATTAATGTAAAAGGCCTTGTATATTTTAGCATTATATTTAAGAAAAGTCTGTTTATTTATATATTAAACGGTTCATTTTAATATAATTTACCAACTTAATTAAACCTTTTTATTTTACTCGTCAAAAACACTTTTATTTACTAACTTGAATTTACTTTAATAGCATAGATGCTTGGCATTTAATATTTACAGAGATCAAATATAATCAATTTGTTATAAGTTGATATTGGCTACCAATAAAATCTAGATTTCTTATACAATCAAGAATAACGGGATCACTTAAAAGATCAACTCAATCTAACATTTTGTTTAATAATTTTTTCATGTGGTTCATATAAATATAATAAATGTAATATAAAATATAATGTGTTATAAAGTAATTTTTAATTAAACTATCAGTACATAGACTCGAAAAAAACTTTAAAATGTACAGGCTATGTCCTTTCCACATAGTTTTACAAACCATGTGTAAACACAACAGTTTTAAGCTACCTGATTTGAAAATTGTGAAATGTTGTGGTCAACTTACATATATATTACAGAGTAGCATGAAATATAACATGAAAGATAATTGATAATCATACAGACTCTTTTAATTATGAGTGGTCACATCCCTTCCAACGTGACTTGAATGCGAAAAAGCAGTCTGCCAAACCAGGTATTAAGAAGTCTTTCAACAGTATGAACTCTCCAATAGCATACGAAATACAAAATATACCACAGGATATTTGAAAATGATTAACTTATCAAAAACCAAGAACACACAAACTATCAATAAATTTTAATTAAGCTCCTTTTTAATCACAACTATCGGTGTTTAATCATACAGTAGTTCCACAGTTTCATGGCTATAGGAAGATTATTTATTAGTAAATAATGCACTTAAAATAGATTTCGAGCAACTAAATACTTTTTTCGCAAACAACACAGCTTTATTTTTACAATATATGGGATCTAGAAGTATATGAACTCAAAGCAATCAGACTGAACTAATTATGAGTGGTCATATGCTTGCTTAAGCTGTTTGAATGTGAGAAAGCAGTTCGGCAAATCTTACATTGAAAAGGCCTCTCTCCTGTATGAACTCTCATATGTACTCCTAAGTTGGTTTTGGTAGAAAATTGTTCGTCACATAAATTGCAGTTATGTTCCTTGATTCCATGATGAACTGCTTTAACGTGCGCCTGCAAGTTACTTCTTTGAGCAAATGACTTTTTACACAATTGACAAGTGTACGCTTTTACACCGCTGTGAAGCAACAAGTGCTGGTTTAATTCATATTTGCTTTTAAACTTCTTGTCACATTCTTGACAGCTGTATGGCTTGATGTCATTGTGTCTATCTTCATGTTGTCGTAGATTACTCTTTTGTGCAAATGCTTTGTTACAAACTTCACAGCGAAAAGGCTTCTCTCCGGAATGCCTCTGAATGTGACGTTTCAAACCAAGTTCTGATGACAGAAACCGGTGACATAAATTGCATTCAAATTTAGTTTCTTTTTTATGTGTGTTCAGGTGTCTTTTTAAATTATCTTTTCGTACAAATGTTTTTTCACACAAATCACACTTAAACGCTTTGATTCCATTATGCAGCATCATATGCGTTTTGAAGGAACTTTGTTGAGAAAAAGATTGCTTGCAAACTTGGCACGAGAACGGCTTTTCGCCTGTATGAGCATGCATGTGATGTCTCCAAGTTGATCTATCTGCAAATGATTCGTCACACAATTTGCAATTGTGGGGTTTCTCTTTGATATGTGTCAAATAGTGCTTGAATAGATGTGCAATACGTGAAAATGTTTTGTTGCAAAATAGACACTCGATAGTTCTGTAGTGAATGTTTGTTTGTTTAAGTAAACCGTTCTGCGAACTCAACACTTTATCGCTAGCATCACATTTTAACTTGCTTGCATTCATCTTGAAGTTTTACAAAAATAAAACTTCAAAATCAATTAATTGCAAGAGATTATCACGATTTGTTGTACTTTTTGTCTCTCCTAGTCTAGAATATGTGAAGACGCACAAGAATTTTAAATTGATTTGGCTGTAACTTAATTTGTCAACAAATAGTTTACAGAAAAAAAATCCCGTTTGCTATACTGGGTTGTTAAAAGAAGACTAATGTCTCTAGTTCTTGCGGTTTATAAACTGCATGCTTATGGTTAAATGAACGGAATCTCGGTTTAAAAATTGATGTTGTGAGAACAATAAAGACTTTCATTCAATACCCCACTAGTATTATGAGTAAGTCGATGTGTGTGAAAACTTGTACATTTTTTGTAAGCGTGCATGTGAAGCACATTTGTTCGACTCCTCAGCATGTGGCTTACGTGTTAAACTGCATGTTAGTGCCTTTGTGAACGTGAATGGTACAGAGCTAAGCCACATAATATACGAAACAATATCGCGTTTAATATGTGTTAACAACAAAAATGCACATATATATACACGTAATCTTAAATACTGAATGTGTTCAAAACCTTATTTGGTTGAAAGGGTACCTCTACACATGTTAACATTCATTAAAGAGTTCTAAGAACGTAAGACTCTGCTTGACTATCGTTGACCAGCCCAGTGGACAGCAAAGTATTTACAGTAAAACTGCATAGGTTAAGGTACTTTTTAAAGGTTTATCTAACATGACCACAAAAATGTACATAAAAAGCGGTTTGTTTTCCAATCCATTGTAGCTGGGAACTTGGATGAATTGTATGGGGATTGGTTTTAAACAAAATAGTTATCTAGGGCTGCTTAAAATCTAGCAACATGTTTTATTTAATACAATCAGTGAAATTTTCTACCGGGGTTGTAGTCGCACCAGCGAATTTGTTCAATGCTTAGCAATGATTGAGTACCTTAATTAGCAAACATGGATACATCCACACATGCATGCATACGAAATAATAACAGGTCCGAGAAAATAAGGAAACTGGGTAGCAGAACAGTATCCTTGAAATCCTTTTACTGCGAAGTTATTTTGTTAATAATAATAGTTGGAATTCTATCCTAAGACAAGTCATTGGATTTTTATGCGATAATTGGAATTATGTTAATTGGACGGAACAAATTACATCTGTTTACAAGCTTAAATTCAATTCAACGTTAAAGCATGTACAATTATTAACATGCCTAAAACGACGTCATGAATAGAACGCTTATGAGTTCTAGATAAATAATAATACAAGACCTTGCCAGCTCTTTTTGTTCACTTGTTCTTAAATATAACCCACAACTATATGAAAAAATGTATGAAATGTCAGAGTTTTTATGATTCACATGATCAAAAGTAATGCGTATCGTTTTGGAACAGGTAATACATTTATTAAAGTGCTTGCATATTTTAAATTGTGGTACCATTTATTTAGTTACACTTTATGTACTAAGTACACCACATTTAGAAAATTACGAACTGGTTCCCCATTTTTTAAGTAACAAAACAGTGTGAACATGCAGGATATTGTGAAAGTACTGTCCATATAAACAGTATGTTTTGCGCGTCTCGTCGTTTTATAAAAAATTCTGATAACATGGTTGTTTTAAAATAAAATAAGATAAAATGGTAAGCATCATTATTTCAACGTCCTCCTGATTATACTTATGTTTATAATTAAAAGTGGGTATCCACTCCTCCCCGCTCCACCTCAAAATCCTCCGCTATTACCTTCTACGCATTTAAACTAGTACAATCTTGATCCCTTCACTAGCCTCTCCAATTCAGGTCCAAATAAGCCCAGTAGAGTGCCCGAAATATGTTTACTTTCCGACACTTTACTAATATCAAAATAATATTTAAGGTTAATTTGTATATTTTTTTTAAATTACACTTTTTATTGGACAGTAATTTAATTTAAATATACTTTTAATTAAGCATTAAACCTCACCTTCCCAGCAACTTTTTTTGTAAACACTCGATACAACAGAACTCTGTATCTTAAATAATCTTTCCATATCCAATAAAGATATATACCATGAAAGAAAAGCTTCGTGTGCACACAAGAACCTTGCTAAAATAAAATATGCATATAATTTATGAATGTGCAAACCAATGAGTACGGAACCATGTACACTTCCTTCTATAAGCATCTTTCAGGGGTCTCTTTAAACGTATGCATGTTGCTTACGTGACCAACAGCACAAATACATATGCATGAAACATACGCGAATGTACGCTCGGTCACGAATGGATTTAATGTGCATACACCGCATGTATACATGTATTAATGGGATTTTGTTGTATTACTACTAAATATGAATGAGCACTGGCGCACACATTGGCTTGAATGGTAGGGTGATTTAACTCCAAATTATATAGCAGGTTTGTGAATTGTTTCTCAAGGCAAAACTTAAAGTCTCCTACTACATAAGTTTGTACATGTTTAGGTAGATAGTTAAACATTCATACCTATTTTATGACTTATTTTGATGCATAAATAGGTAGTCCGAAATACTGAAACGATGGACAAACCAAAAAATAAATATAAATTTCCATCAGACATCGTACGTTTTTTGGTTTGCTTATGACACAGTATATAAAGTCAAACATCGAATAGCTCTACATTGAACTAAATGGTGCCAACAAAATGTATGAAATGAATGCACCAAACTTGTTCTTGATAGTGGTAGAATAGATTTGTGATACAAAAACAACTATTTAATTATTAGGTACACTAGTCGTATAAAAATATACGCAACAACAACACAAGGCAGACTTTGATAAATTCTGTGAAATATTTACACACTTACCGTAGCAAGTTACAAGTTTGACTAATTCAAATGAAATTAATAAGTTAATTTGGAACTGGATTTTATTTTAGTTGGAAATACAAAACATTATAAGTATTGTATAGAAAAATTCATTACCTATATAAAATAAGTTAGCAATCAAATTATTAAATTAAATAAACACGAAAAATGTTTAAAATTATTTCAACACAAAACTTTAGACAAGCTAAAAATAAGTTGTTTTAGATAAGATCACTTATTTTCAAAACCTTTCTCAAGCTTAACTCATAATGTCCACTTGTCCAACTGTAGTTTGCTTGCTGTAGTAAAAATGTCACAAGAAATATCAAACTGCACCAACTAGCATTGCTATTGCCATTGCAAAACATCGCTAATAATTTGTGAAAGTATATAGAACAACGTAAACATAACGAAAAAATACTCTGGCGTACTTTGATTTGCAAAAATTATTTCAATATGAGTTACAGAAATAAAATTTGAAGAGAAATAGAACGAGTAATTTACAGAAATTTATTAAAATAGTTAAACATACAAAACCAATTAAAACAATAGTACCCATTTTTTCAACCAGAAGTACATAATAACAGAATTAAACTTAAAATTGCGCTGCAATTACTTGCTTCAATTATGTGCTAGATATAATTTTTACAACTACAAACAATAGTATTTCGCACGACAGTAGTTCTAAATAATGACTCTCCAGTGCTCATTTAATATTATCCACATTTTAAGCGATCGGATTTTAAACATTTTCATGTTTTCTTCTCATCCCACAGCCATATAACATAGTAACATGAAATGTAACATGGAATATAATTAATATTTGAGCAATCAGAGTGTTTGTATTATGAGTTGCCCTATGCTTTGCCATATCGCTTGATTGCGACAAAGCAGTCTGACAAATCGGTACTTGAAGTGCTTCAAAAAAGTATAGCGTTTTGATACGCTAAATGAACTACGGCCTTTGTTATTTCTTAAATATTGTGGAAACCACATAATTACTTCAATAACATATTTCATGTAAAACTGCTTTTTCATAAGAATAAGTGTTAATTACAATATAATTTACCAACTTGAATCATAATTTAACTTATTCTAGGTTAAATCTTTTATTTACTACCTAACATTTTCTTATCACCATAACGACATTTATGTTAACCATTAAATTCTGGAGTATTTTAATGAAATGTTATTGAATTAAATAAATATTAGCTAAAATGATGTTTTGTTTTCGTAAAATATACGGAATAACAAGATAACTTGAAAAATCAACTCAGTCTGTAAGTTACTACAATATAAATACTAACAACTTGTTCTTGACAACTTAACTGATACTAACTTAACTTAAAGATGTACTCATAAAACGTATCGCTTCAAGTGCATTACAGGATTTGCAAAACCAGACAGAGCTAGGGACTTGTGTTACAAACTATGTTGAGTCTAGAAGTACGTATACACTAAGAAATCAGACGTTCTTAATTATGAGTGGCCACATGCTTGCGGAAGCTACTTGAATGTGAAAAGGCGGTACGGCAAATCTGGCATTGAAATGGCTTTTCACCAGTATGAACTCTCATATGTTGTCCTAAATCAGTTTTCCTAGAAAATGGTTTTCCACATAAATTGCAGCTGTGGTTTTTTATTCCATGATGAACTGCTTTAACATGTTCCTGCAAAGTTTGTCTATGAGCAAATGACTTTTGGCACAATTGACAACTGTGCGCTTTCACACTGCTGTGAAGCAACAAGTGCTTGTTTAGTCCCCCTTTGGTTGCAAATTTCTTGAGACATTGTTCACAGCTATATCGCTTGGTGTCACCGTGTCTATCTTTATGTTCCCGTAGATAACTCATTTGTGCAAATGCTTTGCTGCAAATTTGACAGCGGTAAGGCTTCTCTCCGGTATGGCTCCGAATGTGGCCTTTCAAACCATTTGCTGATGACAGAAACCTGTAACATATTTTGCATTCAAATGCTGTTTCGGTTTCATGTGTATTCAAGTGTAGTTTTAAATTATCTCTTCGTGCAAATGCTTTTTCACAGTGATTACATTTGAACGCTTTGATTCCACTGTGCACCACCATATGATTTTTCAGACTATCTTGTCTAGAGAACGACAGTTTGCAAACGTTGCACGAGAAGGGTTTTTCGCCAGTATGGGAATGCATGTGATCCCTCCAGCCTGATCGACGAGCAAATGATTTGTCACACAAACTGCACAAGTGAGCCTTCCCTTTAATATGCGAACGGTAGTGCTTAAAAAGATCTCCAGCATGGGAACATGTTTTGTTGCAAAATAGGCACTGACGAGTTCCGACGTGAATATGTTTGTGTGTTAGCAATGTGCTCTTCAAACTAAATGCCTTATCACAAGCATCACATTTAAACCTCTTGGCATCCATCTTTAAATATTTCACACGACTAAAACTTCAAAATTACTTGGTCGCAAGAGAGTTTACTATACGTTGTACTTTGTCTCTCCTCGTCGATAAATGTTATTGTGATTTAATTTGGTTTTGACTGAATTATTTAAAAAAAGTCACGGATACTATAAAATTTGGCAGTGAGTATGCAGTATACTAAACTTGGATTCAAATTTCTGAAAACAATGTGGTGATAACATGAATAACTTGCATTCGATGATTTACAAGTATTATGAGTAATTAAAAATAGAACAAATATATGCTTGGGAAACCTTGTTTACTTAGGCAGGGTACAAAATATTCTATCGCAAAGCAACGTATCCCAAATTTTTCCGTAAATAAATATTGCTTGAAATCTGTGGGTTAGTTTGCCACCAATTTTTACAGCAAGCACTTCCCAAGAACCGTAATGCATTTGTAGTTTCTCTACATCTAGATAAAGCTTGACATATGTTTATACGAGCTGACCTGAGAGTATTCAGTCATTCAAGTTTTATGTTCAATGCTATACAAATTCAATGAGTAAATTAACGTGTACGTCTAGGCACACGTGTGCAGTACTATTTTCGAGGTACTTTACTGTGTATCATACGTGTTGAACTGCATTTCAATGCCTTTGAGAAAGGATAGAATGAATCAAAAGCTTGTTCCTCTTGGATACGAAGCTCACCATGTAAAACTTTAAAAATGCATTTTCTCAAAAAGGTTTATAATGTGTATTAGCTGTATGCATACATAAATAACCAACGTAATTTTGTATGATGCATACCATGGTACATATGGTTCAAGCCCATTTGTTAAATGAATTCTTTTGCTGTGTATGCAACAGCGGGTATGTCAGTTTATTTACAAGTAAAAGGAATTATAAAATTTCGTACAAAATGCTCTTGAGAAACCTGGTTTACTATTTCCATGTCAAAATTCTACCATTGGTAAATTTAATTCAAGTTTCACGGTAGATTACTAATACTTTAGATCTGTAGATGTGGATGCCACTATTTTTTTCAACAAACGTTTCACAAGAGTCGAAATGATGTCGGGGTTTCAGTTCTAGTAGATCAAAGTTGACTAAGGTTTTATAAGAACTGACGAGTTGAGAACTTGGAAGTTTTACATTCAGTGCTATACTAATTATATGAGCAAGCTATGCTTTGTAGAACACGTGGGCATGTTGTAAGCGCACATGTACAATATTATTTTTGGAGTACCCTTCATGTAGCTTACGGGCTCAACTTCATTTCAACATGTTTGTAAAATCGAATTGAACTAAATATTGGTCCTTTCATATACGAAGCTGGTCATGTTAAACTTATATGTTTTCCAATAGTTTTAATATGTGTTGGCTACATGCATACAATAATATTCAACGTAGTCTTCTATGATACATATGTTTCAAGCCTTCTTTGTTGAATAAATTCTTTTACACACGCTGACGTAAGACAAGGCTAACTAAAAGGTCAAAGTATGAAAACCGAATATGTCTGCTTACATGTGAGAATGCATTATTATTAAACTTATAAATTAAATAGTGGTAGCATATTTGGATTTTTTAAAACTCAATATGTGATTTTAGTGACTGCCTAAAATTAATCCAAAGATGTACACATATAAATATATGCAAGCAGTATGCACCTACCATTAATTTCCTTCAATGACACTTTAAATGCAAATCAACACATGCAACAATTAAATCTATTTATTTATTTGAAAATATTTAACACTTTAATCAATCAATAAAAATAAATTTCACAATTAATTAACTAATTCAATTATTATCCATTTATATTTACCTTCCCAATTTGACTCATCACCAGAACGAAAATTAACGAAATCCGGAGATTCCGCCCAACTAATCCTGGAACAGCTCGGTAATCCTCTGTCCATAACAATTTATACACCACTCCAATTAAAATAAGCAGGGTAGTGTCGGCCGCAATTTTTTGAGATTAAACGTGCCTCTTAATTAGCCATTAATTAAACTAATTATCTCACTTTGTCAAATCTCCACCAAAAAATACAAATAAGTCAGCTGAGAGGAGACTCCAATAATTTTTACCGAATTACTTACGAAAAATTAATAATCAAAACGACGACACATTTTCATTAAAATAATCACTTCATTTATTTCAAAAATTAAACTAACTGATGAGCTTTCCCTCAAAACAACCCCACCAACAAATTAACTAAACATTACCATTCTGATTTGTTCCGGACGTATTTGGGTAATATTCGAGAAGCACAAAATTTACACGGTCAGTCATTAGTTGTAGTCAATAAGCCTGTTAACCTACTTATTTAAGATCAGGTTTACAACTTGATGACCCTTATCACCACCACCAATAAGCAAATAAATACATCAGTAATCCCATTCTTCTTTTGTCTCAAAAAAACAAGAAATATCATAATTGTCTCTCTTATAAAGTAATTAGTTAATGATTGTAATTATCTTAATTTATTCAACAGCTAAAATTATCTGGCTTCGCTTTTTTTGTTATGCTTCTTGCTACACTACTTTGTTACAAGAATAAAAGTTAAGATTTTGTAACTCGCGGCCCATTCTTTTTTCACACTGGGACACACTGAGACTTTGGAAATACGTCGTAATTAAAATACTTGGCTTTGCTTCGCTTCTCAACTTTTTTACTTGGTTAACTCACGATCAGTGATAATGATGATAAAGCACAATTAAATTCGTAATAAGCAATTGATATTATTTTAAACTGTTGTCATATTTATTTTTGTAACACAAAAAACAAAGAAACTATTTTAACGCCATTTATAATGGTCAAAGGATTTTTTTTACATAACTGGACAAGGTTGACCAAAAACTGACCTATTCAAGTTCTTTTTCACAATTTAATAATAACCCCCTAGAAAAATTCGTGATCAATAATCTCCTAAAAACTCAAATTGACTAAAGAGAACACTATGTTTAACATTAATTAAGTACACTTTAATTTCTTGGATTTTTCCGTGAAAACTATAATTAACAAGCTATTCAATATTTTTAAGAAGAGAAATAGACGGAGTAATTATCTGCTATTCTCTTTGCTTGTAATTTCTCCCTTTTTGTTTACAACTATCAATTTTGAATCTTTTAGTGGTTCTATAATGTCATGGCTACCGGAAGATTATTCAATACTAATACAAATGAATGTAATCAGATTTCAAGATACTAAATATTTTCCGCAAAACTGTATGCCAACGACAAAGCTTTATTTTTGCAAGTTACGTTCTACCTTGAGTCTAAAAGTACGTCAACTCTATGTAAACAAACGTTCCTAATTATGAGTGGCCACATGTCTGCGCAAGCTCGCTGAATGTGAAAATGCAGTATGGCAAATCTGGCATAGAAAAGACCTTTCACCTTTATGAACTCTCATATGCATATACATAAGTTCCTCCTTTGGCTGCACAGCCTCTTGTTTAGCCTTTTCTTGTACAACTTGGATATCCTCTTCAAAATCCATCAGCTCCTCCCCAGAGTTGATTGCTCCATTGAAAAATCCGATCACTTCATTAGAAACTCGTCAATTTGTTTGCTTATTTTTTTCAAAGCAGCAGCTCAGTTGGTTTGAAATCACTCTAATTTCTCTATCCAAGTCTCTCAACGGGTTTTGCACCTGCAACATCCGCAGCTCTGTGCTCTTCGTTTCCAAGTCCATTTTAAGTAGTACCAAGATGACATATTGCCGCTTTTTGTTTAGAGTTCTCTTTAAAAAAGTCCACATTTCCTCTTTTAAATGTAAAGGTAGGCGTCTGATTGTTGTAACTAACTATATAAAAACAGTTGTTGAGGATAATGGAGTTTGCATTGAAAAGTTAATTGTTTATTTGATTAATTATTTTTTAAATAGATGATTGGTGCTGCTGGTGTTAGCGGAAGAGACCCCCTGCAGCCTGATGGAAGAAAGTGTCCGCGAAGAACATTAATCTTCAGGCATCCAGTAACCACATTACCGGCCTGCCAGAGAACCATATTGCATTCCCAGTAATTAAACATAAATTTAAATAAACTATTTAAATAATTTAATTATAGAATTTAATTGCATTTTAATATTTTTATTTCAGAAGAAAGTTTCTGCTGGTCTGTTCCTAGCTAAATGCAACCTGGGCACTCCAGCTTACATCGCCACCCACATTGATGGCAAATTATTATCAAACCAATTAAAACACCGCTGTAGTTGATGAATTTGGAATGAATAAAAAATTGCTTGTCAATTTAATTTCAAACTAGTTTTCAAAATTTAATCCAGTCAAAAATGTTGGCAGTCAACAAGATGGATGTGGGGGTTGGTGTCGGTGGGAGAGCAAGAACAAGTAATATTTTTATTTCAAGGAAAATTAGTATTTTAATTGATTGGATAATTAAAAATTAAATTGAAATTATTCCTTCTAGTCGTCCCGTTTGTTTTGGTAGAGCTGTGTAAGTGAAAGCAATGGAATGGAATGTGATGGATGATGCATATTGTATGCATGAAAAAAGCTGAGAACAAATGGAAAATTAATTAGCAATTAAATAAGTTTAATTAATAAAGTTTTAATCTGTAAAATAAAAAAATATTAAAATGTTTTTTTTATTAAATGTTTTTCCTAAAATATTTCTTTTTCATTCTTAATTATCTTTTTCCCAACTAAATTGTTAAAATTCCTCATTATTTTTCCGAAACTAGTTCTTTAAGTCTGAATAATCTGGCATCAAACTGGGTTGCATATGACTTTTTTCTTTGTTTTTTTCACAGTTCAGTACGCCTCCTCATCTTTAAAAAATCTGAAATTATTTAAAAAAAAGTTAACCTTAGTCAAACTTATATTTAGGTCTACCAAAAATTTCATACAAAAATAAACAGTCAGCATTTGAATCAGTTGCATTTATAAAAATATGTTTGTTTTAATTTATCTTTGTCTTTTAAAAAAAACTTCACTTTATTTACAATTTGAACACTGGAGTACAAAAAAACGGAGGAGAAATTATCGGTTAGCTCTTTGTAAACAGAAAACACAAATTTCAAACTTTTCATAGCTTCAGATTCAAGTAATCAGAATTGACTTCCGTGCAAACAACAAAGCTTTATTTTTATTAAATGTTGAGTCTAGAATACGTAAACTTGGACCAATTACTGTTATTAATTATGAGTGGCCACATGCTTGCCTAAAGTACTAGAATGTGAAAAGGCTGCTCAGCAAATCTGGCATTGATTAAAGCTTTTCGCCTGTATGAACTCTCATATGTGTTCCTAAGTTAGGCTTGGTAGAAAATTGTTTGTCACACAAATTACAGCTGTATTCCTTGATCCCATGATGAACGACTTTAATATGATTCTGCAAATTATGTCTGTGAGTAAATGACTTTTGGCACAATTGACAAGTGTGCGCTTTTACACCGCTGTGAATTATTAGATGCTGGTTTAATTCGCCTTTGGTTGTAAATTTCTGGTGGCATTCTTGACAGATATAACGCTTGATGTCATTGTGTCTCTGTTCATGTTCCTGGAGAACACTCTTTTGTTTAAATGCTTTGTTACAAATTTGACAGCGGTAAGGCTTCTCTCCGGTATGGCTCTGAATGTGACGCTTTAAACCATGTGCTGATGCAAGAAACCGGTCACATATTTTACATTCGAATTCAGTTTCTTTTTTATGTGTATTCAAGTGTCGTTTCAAGTGACCTTTTCGTGCAAAGGCCTTTTCACAATGATTACACTTAAATGCTTTGATGCCATTATGCGACAACATATGTGTCCTAAGGTAACTTTTTTGAGAAAATGATTGTTTGCACAGTTTGCACGAGAAGGGCTTTTCGCCAGTATGAGTTTGCATGTGACTTCTCCAACCCGATCTCTCCGCAAAAGATTTGTCACACAAATTGCAGACGTGAGGTTTCTCTCTGATATGCGACCGATAGTGCTTAAATAGATTCCCAGCCTGGGAAATTGTTTTGTTGCAAAATATACAGTCCATAGCTACACAGTGTATCTTTTTATGTGTTAGTAAAATGTTCTTTGAACTAAGCATTTTATCACGTGCATCACATTTAAACTTGGTTGCATCCATCTTGAAATGTTGCACACGATGAAATCTTCAAACTAAGCTAATTGCAAGAGCATATACTCTTTTGTGGCACTTTTTCTCTTCTAGTCTATAATTTGTCAAGACTTCAAACTGATTAAATTGTTAGTAAATTTTCAGTAAATATTTAAAGGAAATCACATTTGGTTTCTATACTCTAAAACAAAAGTGTATTTAAGTCGTGGAAAATTACACCGTGACAACATGGAAGTGTTGCATTCGATGCTTTACAAGTATGATAATTTTTTGTAACAAAATGGGCTTGAAAAACCTGATTTACTATGGCAGTGGAAAACCAACTTTGTCAATAAGCTATTAATTCCTCAATTTTGTTTATGGATAAATATTGGTTAAAAATGCTGGATGTGTCTGCCTCTACTTTTTTCAACAAACGTTTCACAAGAGTCGAAATTATATCGTGGCTTCTCTGGGAGTAGTTAAAAGGTCTATAAGAACTGAAGTGTTGAGTACATTGAAGTTTTAGATTAAATGGTGTACACATATTACGAGTAAGTGAATGTTTATGAAAACGCGTGCACGTGTTGTAAGCGTACGTGTGCAATACACATATTGGGATACTGTTTGTGTAGCTTACTTACTCAACTGCATTTTAATGCATTTATTAAGGCATGGAACTGAACAAAGCTTGTTCCTCTGGTACACAAATAATATTTGTAGTTTAATATGCATATTTCTAAAACCTATTATACTAATTGAAATCTTTTACATTTGTTTACATTAGACCGATTTTAGTAAATGGTCAAAGTATGAAAACCGGATGTTTTTGCTTACATACGAGAATGCATTGATAAACTTATATGTTTAGTGGTTGTGGTATAGTTTGCGTAATTTATAATGCTAGGTTTTAACCATTACTGCAAAAGGTTAAAATAAATTCTAATGTAAGTGATGCAAGTCGATTAGAATGTAGTTTTCAAAAAAATCAGCTTTGATACACGCTGGAGCATCGAGGGGTAGTTAAAAAACATTTGTTTTTCAAAGGCAGTATTTATTCTCTCCAAAAACATTAATGTAGTTTCCTTTATTTTAAGCTGCATTGAATCGAAATTCAAATAGCATTGAAGAATACTAAAGTAACGTACTTTAATTCATGGGTGCCACTAGCATTCATTTATAAAATGCATAGTGTATAACTTGAGTATATTGCACACCTTACCAATTGACAAATATAACTTATTTCTATTTCTTTCCTAAAAAATATGTCAACGAAATTTGTTAGGACTTTGAATTCTTACTTTAAATATATAACTTCAATTATTATAGCTAATGAATGAATTTATACACAGTTTTTTAGGAAATCTAAAATTTAATATTTTTTTTTTACAAAAAAAAATTATTGTAATGTGATGTGTTCCTGTTTGTAGGGTAATAAAATTATATGATGTTCATATTTTAGTATATTAATTAAAAGTTTGAAATAAACCTGTTATAAAAGAATAACTTATTTTTGATTTAGTTTTCATTTATGTGAAAGGATAAGCACGGCAGGTGAGTGCGGTTTGACCAGAACTCGTAAGATCTCTGAAGTTAAGCAACGCACTCTCGCCGAAGC
>JAQFZG010002199.1:0-17562 GCA_034695465.1 Entomobrya nicoleti
TCCCTTGAACTTTGCTACATAATCAGCCACCTAATTAATTCATCTTATGAGTCTGGGTGCGTGCCAGATTCATGGAGACAAGGCTTTATTGTTGTTTTGCCAAAGGTGACGCCCATCAGATCACTAAACGACTTACGTCCAATTGCAGTTACCAGCAATATTGCCAAACTAGCGGAATATTTTATTCACATCCAATTATTGAAGTCCATTGCACCAACTATTTCAAGTTATCAGTTTGGAGTTCTACCCCAGCGGTCCACAAGCCATTACCTGATAAAACTGATCGATTTTATCCTGAAACCTTAGACAAAAAATGTGCTCCTGTTGTTTTAACCTTGCTTGACTGTCAAAAAGCTTTCGACATGGTAGACCACTCCATTATAATTGAACGACTAATTGAAATTGGTGTAAATGGAAATGTTGTCAATTGGATTATTAGTTTTCTCAGCAATCGATCAAACTGTGTAAGGGCTGGGAAGACGATGTCCAAATTCTTCCCCATGACTCGTGGCCTAATTCAGGGTTTCCTGAATGGTCCGATTTCATTCATATTAACTTTTGACCCTTTCCTCCGACAACTACAGGAAATTGATAAGTCAAATTTACAAGTCTTTGGTTTTGTTGACGACGCCACAACTGCCGCAATAGAAAACAGTCATAATAATTTGATCACATCATCCGTTCTACTTAAGGCCCCGCTTGCAGCGGAAGAAATCAAAATGAAGCTTAACGGTAAAAAGACGCTTGTTGTGGATTTCACCAAAACCAAAAGAAGCCAACATTGCCATTTCCATGTAAGTGAAACGCCAGTGGAAACAGTGCAATCAGCCCGACTCCTTGGTATCATTGTAAACAGCCAACTTACATGGGATGACCATATCAACTCCATAATTATGAAGGCCTCTAGTAGACTTTGGATATTAAGATCAATCCGACGGTTCGGCTTCACCAAAACAGAGTTAACGCTGCTCTTCAAATCGTCAATTATACATATCCTTGAATATGCCTCGCCGGTTTGGGGTTTCGCAATTACCAGTTCTCAATCAGAAGCAATTGAGCGAGTTCAATGGAGGGCAGTGCAAACAATTTGCAATAGAAGAATCAAGTTTAACTCACCTGACTACACCTCAACCCTTTCCTCACTCGAGCTTACGTCACTATGCATACGCAGACAAGAAGTAGCTCTCTCTTTAGCGATATCATTACTATATTCGCCTTTGTTTCGATGTTGGTTACCCCCGTACCTCACTGGAAATCACCGACTCCGAAAGCGGAATCTCTTAGCACCCATTAATGCTCGCACTGTCCGTTATGCAAAATCACCGATACCTTATTTTGTTGAAATTTTAAACGAACGAAAAGTTTCGTCAAAATCCAGACTTGTTTCTAAATATTACATCACAGCTCTAACATTTTATTCTATTATTTATAATTTTACATTTATTATTTTTTTGTAATTGGCTACATAATTCTGTTCTAATAATTTGACGATAATGAGCCCTTCAATCATTTATTGTAATGTATTGCCGCTCTCTTATTGATTAATAAATCTAAATCTAAATCTCTATGCCATAGCACTTTCTTAAAAAATATTAAGGGTTTTCATGGAAAAACTAAGTATCTTAAAATTCGGGCTGTATGATTAATTTGTAAAGTCTGTCGGAGCCTCCTTTAACCCCGAATCGGATTAATAATAATAAGGCGGACAAATAGCCGTTCAGAGTTTTACGTTTTTGAGGTTTGCTTTTATTTGTAAATATAGGTAAATAACACACACATATTACATACAAACATGGGATGATTATTTGAGAGCTGGATGCTCCTTTTATATACATACATTGGATTTGTCTTAACTGGGAATCAATCAAGTTTCCGTCAATCATGGGAATCATGAAAAGGAACTTTCTGTTCAGGAATTATGGTAAATACCTATATGCAATTTATCTTTGCATTACATTACTTTTTCCCGAGAGCGAATTATTCTCGCTCTTTAAAATAACAAGTTTTACTTCTTATCTTGCTCTTACAGTTTAAGAGCTTGCTTTAGATATATTGGTATGATACATATTACATTCATATCGTTTTCATTCAGGTTATATTTTTGCGTCAGTCCGCGTGCATGGACTGACTTGACATGGTTATTACTTGTCACTTATGTTTATGTAGGCAGCTGCCACATACCTATGTACTCAATAATAGTATTGCTTAAATTACGCTTCTTACAACTTCCCCATACTTACATGGAGCCACATATCCTCGTGGATATTAAACAAGTTTCTTTCTTATATTTACATAAAATTTATGGCAGCACAGTAACCAACTTTACAATTACCATTGGTACAGGTTTGAAATTCATGATATATTTCTTCATTGACCTCCTGCTCGTTGGATTCTCTGTTGAGGTATTCATGGACAGTTGAGTGTGGCAACTGAGATAAGTCGTCAAAGTATGTCATATCGCTATCCACTGAGAGTGTTTCAGCTTCTCTGTCTTCTGCATTCATGATTTCATCTTCGTCTTGAGAGGAGCTCTCGTCGTTGTCGGTTACTGCTGTTTCTTCATTCATGTCATCATCATCAGCTATACGAGATAAAGGTGATGATGGTGTTGGGGAATTCAATGCAGAGTATTCATGATAAAATTGATCTCCACTGCCCTCATCATCGTCTTGTTGTGCTTCTGGTGTTGCTGGCGTGTAGGTATGTACAGTGCTATCAACTTCATCCTCACTTGCGTTTTTAAAGATGCTTAGGTCAAAGATTACGTCGTCACTGGAACTAACTCTGGGGATAATGGTGGTGTCACCAGAGTCGATGCTTTCAATCTCATCATATAAGTTAATGACATGATTATTATGGTGATTAGTTGCTGCAAGATCAATCGCTTCTGTGATATTTTCTTCTTGTGATGGGTCAGGTTGCTCTTGGTGCTCTGGTACAAAGAGTTGATTAAAGGCATTTTCAATTGATTCTCTCATATGCCGTTCTTCATCATTTTCATCCTGCCACCAACCGTGTGGATCTGGTAGCATGAATTCATCATAGCAAAGGAATTTTACTTTTTCACAAACAACTCTTTTGATGAATGAGAAACTTTGTATGTGAATGGTTAATAATTTATCGTGGGCTAACAACAGACGAAACTGGGTTAATAATGGCCTACCGTCACTAAGTGTAGAGTTTTCGATTAAATTGTTCCAAAGCTTTTCGTCTTGTAAGTTTACTAATGAAACTAAATCTGGCAAAACAAGAACTTGACCCCAGTGTCTTTCCTCGACGTAACGTTTGTCTTCTTCGTTCATAACGAAAATTACAGGTATCTTTTTAAGTTTTTCACAGTTTGGACTTTTGAGAGTAAATCCTTCGAATGTCTCGTTCTTGAATACAAATATGTATACATGGACACATCCGGTGGAATATTTGCGGTGTGAAACAAATGCCAAACCATTCTGATAATGGTAAGACTGTAATGGCATCCTGGCAATTGGTGGGACACCAACAGGACGGAACTTGGCTGGGCTTGTCACGCGACTGTTGATGGCTCTTCTGGATATAATTGAATCCATTTTTTTTTCTTGGGGGAAGTTGACACTTATAGTTATAGATTCTCGAATTTAATTCTTGTACTGATTCCTTAACAGAATTGGACTGTCATATTTATAGATCGCATTGTCATCAGAAAAATCCTGGAAAGATCCCGTCAAGTGAGAGTGGAATTTTAAACTCTATCTTCTTCCCGTCGAACGACTGTAATCTTAATTTTCCTGTTTCTGTCGATATCAAATTCGCTGACATTGTCATCTTCTTCGTCGTCAGTCTCTTCCATCATCCTACTGGGTCCAGGGGGTAGTGTTTTTAACTCAACTGGTTTTTGCGATTCTGCTTCTGGATAAGGATGATGATATAACAATCTGTGTCGTTGCACATTATATCTGATGATGTCGTAGCTACTAACCACACACAATGACATAGCTATTACCACAAATATCCACATCAAAACATGAGTAGTAGTATTAAGTAGCTCTGCGTGCTCCGAGATTTCAACTTTTGCGGCATTGGCCCGATTTAACAGGGGCGCTAAACCGAGCATAGTCGCCATTCCTTGGACATTCGGTTGAAGTACCCGGACGAGTAAATATAGTACACAGATACTCAAAGGAACATTCCAGGCGAATAAAATCCAGGAACTAAAGGTGGGTAACTTGTGAATTGTATCGGGCCAGTCAATGTTAATTAAATCCGATATTGCTGTTATGTTCAACGTGGACTCTAAAGCCCACGTTGTGTTTAGGATGTCTTCCATTCGGTCAAATCCGACCGAATTAAGGTTGTTATGGTAGCCTGTCCTACCCATCTCATACTCGCTCATTACATTCACATCTATTTTTGTCCAATGAGAGGGCAAAATCTTATGTATGGTGGGTTTGGTTATTCCGGAAGCGGGGCATGGGTAAGGTGGTCTCACCGGACGCCTTCTTCCTGGGATACGGATGTGACAGTAACATAGGATGGACACTTCAACGCCTCCTTTGTTATTCTCTGGTATAAGAATGGGATCAGCAGATAGGGTATGTGATTCAGAGACCTCGCAGGTAATTGCTGTTCCCTTTGGGGCGTTGGTTAACACAAAGCGATGGTTATCAAGTTGTGTTACATAATGGGTGTCCGGAGGTAACTTTCTACAGGTGAATGAACATGCTTTCTTTAAAGCTGAAGCCGTTGCACCCTTTAAAATCATTTTACTACATTGACTTCCTTCTAGTGGATCGATATTGTAGGCAGGAAGCCAGCATATTCCTTCGCTTGGTTTGCAAGTCTCCAGGGCTGTTCCTTGTAAAGCTATCACATCATCATTGCTCACTGCTAACAGGGTTGGCTGATGGTCTATCGTGCATATAGATTCTTCGTATGCAAAAGGAACAGAAACCATCTGATAGAGAACCCAATCCTCATTGATTTCCTTCAATGGGATCTTCATCTGAATGGTTATCTGGTTGTCAGCAAATTGACATGATGCGAACTTCTGACTGTAATACGCTATAGCATTACTTGGATGAATTGCGAGCTCGTAGGAGTTCTTTCGCACCTCCGCTTGTAAAGTATAGAGGTCTCTTGTTAGCTCATATAACGATACAGCGGAGAAGCTCAACAACTTGTTCCTACAATGTGACAGAATGTCACTATAATGGAAAAGGTCGGCGCTCTTTGCTAAAGCTTGTACGGTTTGCAGCTGTATGTACGTCTGTTTATGCTCCCACGTACTTAGCCATTCCAAGTCTTCCCCATACTCAGACTGGAGTGTGCGCTGCTTGGTGATTAACTGTTGCATGACATCTTTAAAAGTGCTCATAACATTGGACACATTACTTGAGAAATCTTTGTATCCTTTTTGTATCATTAAAATGTTGTTATGATCTGTGATGATTGAACTTTTGATTTTATTGAAGACCTGTTTCTGCTTGGCTTGGCTGGTGAAGATACTACCTATATCTGACTGTGTTGCAACTGAACAACAGAAGGAAAGGAAGTCTCCTACGGCGTCTGATGCTACATTTCTGGTCGTCCTTCTCGGTGCTCCCATGGCTTCAAATGCATTGATGCCAAACGGATATGAACTGAGGCTGTTCTGTACTACAGTGAGTTTGTTCTCGAGTTCATTTATGATCTTTTCGATTCCCTCATAGATCTTACATTCATTTTGTCTGACTTTAGGGCAATCTGGAGTGAGGAAATTTCCTTTTTCAATGTGGCTGATGTTGAACGTCATCTGGTACAGGAGTGGAGCCGAGGAAGTGTAGGTAAGAACCTGAGGTAGCTTACGGGTGTAAGCGCCACTTACAACTCTCGTCTTAATTATGTGTCTATTTGAGTCTAACTGACTCCTAACTAGCATACTTATACCTAATATTATAACTAATTTAACTAACTTCATGATGTTGTCTCGAGGTGGAGCTAGTTCTGTTTAACGAAAAGATACCTTGTGAACTGAATCGATGGTCAAGAGTGTATGGAGCCTCCGAAGTAGTCCCTTTCTCTTTAAGATATCTAAACCAGAAAAAATACAGGGATTTTAGTATTTGAGGCGATCAGGTGGTCGAGTTACTCGTCCTGATCTGGTTTTACCATTCTCTTGAATAGGTATCGATTGTTCCTCGTTTTCGGCCTGATGATTTTTAGAAACTTTTCTCTTTAGACCTCTTGTCTGTTTGCTAGCTAATTTAGGATTAGGTGTGTATTCTTCATCACTACTCTCTGAAATATCAGAACTGTCTAAATCTGAAAAAATTTTGTTTTCTGATTTGTTTGATTGTTGTTCTGTACCTTCCCTATTTTCCCCCAACTTATCTTGGAGTTCATCCTCGGACTCATATAACAATTCTGTTAACGGTTTTGACATATGGAAAGGTTTCATTCTGTGAATGTGAACCTTTTGTTCATTTTTAATTTTTCGGCTTGGAAACAACGGCTGTACTAAATAGTTTACTGCTGATATTTTACCGGTTATATAGTATGGACCTTGCCATTTTAAGCTTAATTTCTTACTTGTGTCTACTTTACCGAAGGGTACGTATAACATAACCAAGTCATCTAACTCGTATTCTTTGTCTTTATAATGTTTATCCTTAATTAGTTTTTGGCTCTTTAGAGCATCTTTTAAATTTTGTGACGCTTCCTCATGAACTTCCAACATCTTCTTAACGTGTTCTTTTGTTGTTGGTTCTGAGATAACCCTGTCATAAACAATATCAAGTGGAAGTTTAGGTTCCCGTCCAAATACTAGGTAATAAGGTGAATATTTTAACGATTTTTGTTGTGTAGTATTAATAGAAAATACGCAACTAGGGAGGCATTTGTCCCAGTCTTTCTGGTCAGGTCTTACATATTTACTTAACACTCCTTGAATAATTTGATGCTGGCGTTCGCAAAGGGCGTTGCCAGTGCTATGATAAGGTGTAGTATAAATAGGTTTTACCCCTAAACATCTATTAATTTCTTTATATACAGCCGAAGTGAAACATGAACCATTGTCACTTAATAACCGTTTTGGAGTACCGAATTTGGTAATAATTTCATCCATTATAAATCTGATACAAGCCTTGCTTGTCGGTGCTTTTACCGCTTTAGCAATTACGTACCGAGATTTATAATCGATTGCTGTAAGTATGTACTTATTGCCACGCAGGGTGGTAGTGAATGGACCACTGAAATCCAATGACACTAAATCCCATAACTGGAGGTCATCCACTGGAATAGTTTGGGATAACCCGTACTTTTCAGGTGGAGGTTTCCTCATCTGGCATGTCAAACAAGATCTCACATACTCATCAACCTTCTTTCTGATATTAGGGAAGAAATACCTTGAACGTATTCGTTCAATGGTCTTGTAGGTCCCCATGTGTCCCATTATTGGTGGTTCATGCATATCCCTTATCAAAGACTGTTCCATTGAAGATGGAATGCATAATCTTGGGTACCGATCTTTAGTATTTTGGAAGTATAATACCCCTTGTATTACTTTCCATCCGTCTGTATTCTCTGTATTCTTATACTTTTCTAAAATATAAGCAAGCTTGAGGTCTTCTAATTGTGCCTCTAGGATCTCTGTCCGTCTCTAGCAGCGATCTGGTACAGATCCATATCCTGCTCTTCATCTTCCTCTTTAGGTGGTGTTATTGTACACCGACTTAAACAGTCCGCTAGATAATGGCTAGCACCTTCTTCATATACTATCTTATGATCGAGTTCACTCATTTTTAAGGACCAACGTGTTAGTCTAGCATTGTTTATCTGCTTTAGATTTGATAGGTAGCAGAGTCCACAGTGATCGGTGACTATTATTACGTGTCTGCCCCAGACATAATGTCTGAATTTTTGATATGCAAGCCATATAACTGCTAAACATTCCCATTCTACGGCTGGATAATTCTTTTCTGCTTCCGTTAGGGTACGTGAAGCGTACTCTATTGGATGTCTTTTATTATCAGGACCTCGTTGGGTAATCGCTCCTCCGATTCCGTTTTTACATGCGGCAGACAAAATTTCGACTGGTTTAGTATTATCGAAATGTCTTAGTATTGGGGGGTTAGCTAAAGCAGTTAATAAAGTTTCAAATGCTTCTTGTTGCTCTATACCCCAAATCCATTTGCTGTCCTTTTTTAAAAGATCAAACAGAGGTTTTGCTATAATAGAAAACCTAGCTACAAATTTTCTGTAGTACGATAAGGTACCTAGGAAACTGCGTAATTCTTTAACGTTTTTAGGGGGAGCCATGTTTTGAATGGCTTCTATCTTTTCTTGATTACATTCTATGCCTTGGGCTGAAACCACGTGTCCTAAAATTGGAACTCTAGTCATGCCGAATTGACACTTTGAAGGTTTTAGTGTTAACTGGTACTCGATAAGTCTTTTGAGTACTTTTTCAAACCTTGCTAAAAGTTCATCGAAGGTACTTCCATAGACAATAATGTCATCCATGTACAGTAGCATTTGACCTGAGTTTATCAGATCAGCCATACATGTTCTTAGTTCTTTCACGAAGTGATAAGGGCTGTTTTTAATCCCAAATGGCATTACATTGTACTCATACATTCCATCGACGGTATAAAAAGCTGTTACGGGTTTACTAGATTCTTCCATTGGAATTTGAAAGTACCCGGATGCTAGATCACAAACAATGAAATACTTACTCCCATTTAATCGATGAAAAATGAGGTCTATGTCAGGCATTTCAAATAAGGTCGATTTTAGTACCTTATTGACTCCTTTGTAAGAAACCACCATGCGGTAAGATTTCGGAGCATTCTTCTCGGTTTTCTTCTCAACCACTAATGGATTGGAACCCTAATCGGATGTACTTGGTCGTATAATACCCGCGTCAAGCAATTCATGACATTGTTCTCGTATGATCTCTGTCTCCCTAATAGCCTTGCGGTACCATTTTTCAGCTACCGGCTTTGTCATGTCAACATCTAATTTAAATGGTGCTAATTTAGATCTTTTAACTTGTTTTAGGTTCCAGGCAAACACTTCACAGTATTTGTTCAATAAACCTAAAAGTTCTTCTTTCTGTTCAATCTCTAAGTCCTGATTAATTTTTAAACTAGATTTTTGTTCTTCTGTTAAACCTGGGCGGTCTAAGCTAATCATATTCAACTCCCATTCTAACTCATAAACCTTATCTGATTTGGCCTGTTGTACCTGGTGTAGGGTTAACAAAAGTGGTATTGGACACCTGTTTCTCCCGTTTGCACTGGGTACTACCATAATACGTTTGGTAATGTCTAGAACTACATCATGTTTTCTAAGAAAGTCTAAACCAAAAATCACTTTTTGTGACAGGTTCTCACAAACATAGAAAGGATGAGTTATGTCTGAAGGTAGATGAGCGCAAAGCTGCTTATCTACCTTAAATTTTAAATTAGTTTCTATAAATCCCTTAACATATATTTTAGTCGAATTGGCAGCTGTTAAATCAGCTTCAAAAGGATGAACTTCTAATTTCTTTTTCATTTTATTTACAATATCACTATTGATGCAGCTTATAGAGGCACCCGTGTCAATAAGACACTTAATTTCTGTTCCTAACATTACTATATTACAATAGACTTTTCCCCCATTTAAGGGTGCTAGAAGAGCTACCTCGCCACTTTTCATATCTTGAAGCGGATGTGTTATTTTGTTAATTGCATCTCCTAACATTTTTGGGTTAGTTTCCGAGTCAGAGTTGTCTAATATGTCGGGCTCTGGCTCGGATGGAATTAGTTTCCCGACTGCGCTTCCTGTTTTTGTTGAGGTTTCTCTCCTTGCCGTGGCATATTATCAGTAAAGCGCTTGGCGGATCTGCAATCTCTTTTTAGATGCCCTACCTTATTGCAATTCCAGCAAATTATTTTGCCATCTGGAGTACGATCAATCTTTGCTTGACGTCTGTCATCCTTATCAAAATTACGGGGATTGTACCGATTTGGTTTCGGATCACTATCATTATAAGATGGCCTTTGATTGTTGCCACGATAGTTATTACCATTGCCATTGCCATTTCTATTGTCCTGGTATTGCCCATTACCATTTCTATTGTCTTGGTATTGTCCATTACCATTTCTATTGGTATTGTTCTGGTAGGCGTTTACCTGAGGTAAAGCCATTTCATTTATCTTAGCGGTTAGCTTATCAACACAACCTTGTATGCTTCTCAAGTTCCGTTCTAGACGATCAAATTCGTCATTAGTTCGAGACTGTATTTGCTCAAAGGCTGCGGTAGTTGCTACCGAGCCCTTTCTACCATACATTGCTTCGAACTGTTCCTGTTATCTTAGATTAGCCAGAACATCAGCAGGAGCTGTGGCACCTTTCTCCCACACCTTACGAGCTAGGTCTTTAGGTAAACCTTTAAGTAAATGCTTCACTCGTTTCTCATCGCTCAAGGGAGTTGTAGGAGTAATTTGATCGCACAAATATTGTATCGCATAGTAATAAGACTCATATGTCTCTGAATCTAATTTCTTCCTGTTACGGATCTCTTCTCTTATCTTTTCCTCAGAAACTTTTTCTACAAATGCGTCTAAGAAAGCTTTACGAAAATCAACCCATGCAGGATAACCTACGACTCCGTTCTTGTTAACTAACGTATAGTACCATTCCTGTGCAGTGCTAGTAAGATACATGCCAAAATATTGCACCTTAAGCGCATCATCCCACTTATTTGCACCTGCAGCTATTTCGAATTTTAAAAGCCAGTTTCGTGCATTCTCAATACCGGAGAAGATTGATGGACCTGGTATCATAGTAGTGGCATTGCCAATAGCTATTGTCGTTCCAGCCGGTGACGACATCGCAGAGAATTTTAGATGGTCAGGTAATTCAAAGTTGTTTAAAAATGAGCTAAAATAGTCGGAAGGACTCTCTGGATCTTGAATTTCTATGAATTCTGGATTGTTTACTACGCTGTCGTCAGGATTCTCTGGAGCTTCTGTACTAACAGACTGATCCTCTAAATCGTTATCTGAATCTGATAGAATGTGTTCCTTTGAACCACTGCATGCACTGCGGTATGAATCTTCAAAAAGGGAATTATCTTGAACTACACTAGTATCGTTTTTAAAAACGTCGTCCTCTGGTTCTGATTCTAATTCTACTTCGGGCTGCTTACTAGGCCCAGCCTCTTCTTCTTCTAATAATACTATTTGTATTTCTATTGGTGCTTTTGCAGGATTTGATGTACTGGAACTGGAGGTACTAATTTTATGTATGCGTTTGTCAGATGACAGAGATTCTGTAATTGTCTTATTTACGGTGTAATCAAATTCTGGTGCTTCGTTTCTTGTTCTTTTTGACTTTCTCAATTTTTCTTCATCCATGTGACTTTTCTACTCAGCTATGAACATAATGTTCAAGAAAAACTTTGAGCGAAGTAATTCTGATCGAAAAATATTATAGATGATGCTACTCGTTTTGGCCTATACGATATAGATTCAATCTAAATTTTCGACCCTTATGTAAATATATGTGTGTTTTCTACTCTTACTATATGCTTCTGCACGTGATAAGAGTATTATCTACCTTTTTCCACTTTTCCGATTTTGCAGTTTTCGGTTTCCGGGAGTTTTCGGGTGATCAAATCCGAATTTCGGTCTGGAAACTTATACAACTTTAAAACACGGATAACGTTAGTGCACTAGATCAGAAATTTTATAATTTCTTGGAAAAAGGTAGACTTCAAATTTTTGTGGAGGTCGAGTATAGTATTCCTACTACTACTCAATGTTTACAAAACTTTTCAAAATTTCTGGGAAATTTATTTAGTGATGAGAGGTCGCCCCCTCACCTCCTCTGAACCTTGGAAATCCCGGCTGAGCCCCCAATTTTGTCGGAGCCTCCTTTAACCCCGAATCGGATTAATAATAATAAGGCGGACAAATAGCCGTTCAGAGTTTTACGTTTTTGAGGTTTGCTTTTATTTGTAAATATAGGTAAATAACACACACATATTACATACAAACATGGGATGATTATTTGAGAGCTGGATGCTCCTTTTATATACATTGGATTTGTCTTAACTGGGAAGTTTCCGTCAATCATGGGAATCATGAAAAGGAACTTTCTGTTCAGGAATTATGGTAAATACCTATATGCAATTTATCTTTGCATTACATTACTTTTTCCCGAGAGCGAATTATTCTCGCTCTTTAAAATAACAAGTTTTACTTCTTATCTTGCTCTTACAGTTTAAGAGCTTGCTTTAGATATATTGGTATGATACATATTACATTCATATCGTTTTCATTCAGGTTATATTTTTGCGTCAGTCTGCGTGCATGGACTGACTTGACATGGTTATTACTTGTCACTTATGTTTATGTAGGCAGCTGCCACATACCTATTTACTCAATAATAGTATTGCTTAAATTACGCTTCTTACAAGTCGAAAGTCACATTTGAAAATATTAAACAGTTCAAAAGTGTAAATACTATTTTCTTCGGCTATGGCTTCATTATTGGCACCTTCGGAAGAATAAATTTACAATACACTCTTCTATTTATCCTAATGCACAAGTTGTTTACAGTTAACGTATCCAAAAAAGTAGCAGTTTAAGGGAGAAGCTTAAGAAGTTCTAAGTATCACACATATGCATATGTATATACATCCAAAGTAATCCAATTACCGATCTCGACCTATTTTCTTCATGTTATACACTTAAGTCAACCGAATATTTATTTCGTGTTACATATATATTATATAAGAAAACGATGATATTTTAAGTAGGGATTTGTTTAGGTTCAACTTACCAGTGAGTAAACTAACTAAAAATACCTTGCGAAAAAGATGCCAAACTCGCATGTCTCTAAAATGGTAACGTCACGTACCTAAGAGGTATTTTTATAAGTACAGTCGTGCTCTATTTCATCTTAATATCGTGTTTATGGAATTTTCAACCGGTGATATTTTTACAACGTAGTAATATCGAAATAATCTTAGAGAAGGTGCAATGATGTATCATATATACGAATATTTAGCATATGTAAAAATTAAACTGAAGAACTATTGGTGTATCATTGCATATATATACATATACATAAATATATACTAAGAATATAAATACAAGTCAAGAAACACATTATTCACGTGTTATGCCCAGCAGCTTCGTCTAAGGAGCTTGACGTATAAAATAGCGGAATCCAATTTTCACGACTTCTACGAACGCAGATTTTACAAAATAAAATAAAAAGTGCGTCATAGTATATACGCTGGTTATTGCACGATATAAAAATCCTTAGCATTTTATCGATTAAAAATAGCTTGCCAGTTTTTAAGTTGATTTTTTGATATTTTTTTTAAAGCTAAACGAGAAACGGTAATTTCGTGCTATCGAATTAGTATAAATATACCATTCAGAACCATGGGTATGCTAGATTATATATTATGCTGGTATTTTAACGTGTGGCTACAGAGCTTGGCTAGAAAGTTCAAGTTTTTCTAGGATAAGCACATATACTTCTTTACCAATACCGTAAACTTTGAATATGAAATGTCTGTTATGAGTATAAGTACAAAGTCTTGTGCCAGTTGTTTAAAATAAGACTGGAAAAATTACTTAGTAAAAGGTTTCCAGTTCTGTGGTAAAATTAATAAATACGTACAAAATTAACAAAATGGTATGATGAGTTTTAGGGGTTTCTTAAAGTATTGATAGTTAATTGATCATAGGTTTGCTTGTTCAATGTTTTGAGCTTGCTGAAAGATAATTTGTACATATCTGATACTAGTAAAGAAAGTAAATAAAAATATAATATTTGAAGTGAGTTCATTTTATTTTATTAAAGAAGTGAAATGGGCTGCATAACACCACATGTTTGTTTTAGCATCAATTTCTATCACAACGACTTAATCTTGTTGTATCCATGCTTACATGTTTATCAAACTTGAATACAATTAAATTCTATTGTAACAATAGAGCATACAATTTATTTAGCTCTCAACTTTTCAGTATAGGTGAGTCAAAAGAGTATAGGTTTTATTGGTACCTTTTCTCGGTGTATATCTTTTCTCTTTTTTCATTACCCAATTAATCATCAAAGTTACGTAATTTCCACTTATCAAATATACATATATTATGTTTCAAGATTTTGGCGCCTTGTCCAGGCTGGCTCCGGTCACCAACAACAAACGACTGGATTTATAATGCAATCTAAATATAAATAAGAAATCACTAATTTTAAATTTTTTTAAATCGAAACTTGCTAATATACTATCATTTTGCAATACTAAATCAGTCAAAATAAATCCTTCAATAGAAAATAAATTAACTCTGAGAGCCAAACTAATTTTCTAAAAACGCAAAATCATTTATTGTCACAACGAAAGTACAGTAGAAGGATTATAAATTTAAAACACAGAGAAGTAGTATATTTTCATTTTTACGTAGCAACTAATGTGTATAAAGCTTACTACGAAAACTTTCTAAAAGAAGTACTGGATTTACATTCTAGGCCAAAATGATCAATACGATGAATATGGCTTGTAAGAATTTTAGATATTAAATGGCTTCCAAGCACAAGAACCCCTTTATTTCTGTTCTATTTTTAAATTTCGCATGAAAAGCCGAAAAATGAGAGGTATGAAAACTCGTGAAATAATCATCGTGAGCTGCTGATCAGACATCTTCACTGGAATACATATATTTGGATACTCAGACGACTAAGCTTATTGAATAAACCTTGTTTGTATACCTTTTTACTAGAACGAATGGGACCTACAAGAAATATCGTAGCTAGATTTGCAGAATATATAATCCTACTTATAAGTTTTCTTCTCATAAAAGATTATTGCCAAGATGGAGAAGTAAGCCTCTGAGACGTCAGTCAGAAGTTCAGCGAAAAGATCTACAAGCAAGAAAAATACGCACTTACATTAAAACGAGAAAGTAAAAAGGGATTACTGGCAAGAAAAACGAGCTTAATTGGAAGGAGGAAAGCGAAAACAAGCAATGATCATTTTGTGACCTGTAATACTTTATATCTTCCTTTCACTGTTGTCTTAAACATCCTAAAATTGAATTCTTTTGGATAAATGTGACTATATATATATGTATACATATATATCAGTTTTGCAATTTGCAAGTCTGATGTTTGGTGACTTCGTCGTAATAAATAATGATTTTTTCAAATAATGCTCTTCAACTGACTAATTTTTTATGCTGATTTTGCTATTTTGAAAGAAAAAAGTTTACTTATATAAGAAATGTTTATGAAGTGTATGCAAGCGTTGAAAACACCTGCCAAGATTAGGATTTGAAGCAAGTAAACAGAAAAACAGGGTTCATTGTACCCAAAACGCAACTGAAATCAGCAGGTATTAATACATTGAGCTAAAAATATTCCCCATTATTTGCGTCCACATAAAAATTGAAAACATGTAACAAAATGTCGCGACGTATTTATTCCCTAACAAGTGTGAAACAGAAATTCGATGAACATACATTAATGATTAGACGTTAAACCTGATAAAAAAGCATATTCAGCACACCCTGTATTTATATATCTATTATTTTATTTACGTGCATAATTAAGCACTTTAGAGAAAAAGGGTTAACTACATAGCAGAACTTCCTATTACAATACTAGAGAGCATGTGTATTAAACTTTCATACAATTAGCCATAAAAATACAAATCTTCAATGGATTTATAAATCATCAACACATACTTAATACGTTGATGCTGAATAAGTGGTAGCTGAAATGCGAAGGCGGAGAAAGCTAACCTTGTCATATAAAAGAATAAAATACAAAAATAACTAGTACGGCATATTCCTTTAACTTGTTCCAAGACTCTCGATTTTTAGGACATAAGCTGAAATTCAATTTCAAATCTGATTTGAAATTTAGAAAACGAATTCCAAATTAAATGTATAATGCACACCAGTTCTGCTGCTGGTTTCACATCTTCATACAAGTAAAATATAAAACATTTACAAGCTGATATGTAGTATTCATACAAGCACGGCAGGTGAGTGCGGTTTGACCAGAACTCGTAAGATCTCTGAAGTTAAGCAACGCGCCCTCGTCGAAGCAGTTGGATAGGTGACCGCAAAGCGAGTGCTGATGGGATTCTGGCCCACAGAAGCACCCTTGGTGGGATCTATATATCTATCTGTGGTAGGACTGTCGTGCTAATTCCTACTCGGCTCGGAGCGTACCATCTAATGGTCAGTACGAAGTAGGTATGCTTTGATGGCTATATGAGGCACTACTGTGTGTTATGGCCATCATAGCATCCCTATAGAGCGTCCGTTCTCTATAGGAAGTATAAAAAGGGTCAGAGCACAATAATCCTCTACTTGGATTCAGTCGCCTCGGTTTACCGAGCCCTGTATACCTTTACCTTTAAGTATTTATGCAGTTGCGTGTAACCTTTAAATTCTCTTTCATTCCGTTCTGTCAAAAAGGTCCAATGGTTGTGTCAAGCTTGAAACATATTTGATAGGTAATGGCTTCTAAACATAGAAAACCCTTTTGGTTATTCTGAAGTGCTATTTCGTAATAAAATTTCGTATGAAAAGTCAATTGTGTGGCACAGATTAAAATGTAAACAAAATACTTCAAATAACTACTGGGTTTTACAAGCATAAGCAGACCATGGTATTTTACGTAAGATTCTTTGTAGCATAGGCCCCGTAATTCCATTTTAGTCAGAATCTCCAGTACTTAAGTCAACATTTGAACTAAGCATGGATATTTATTAGCTTGGAAGTAAAGGAAATCATGCATTACCTTTTCTGGCTAAGTTAGGCATGACAAGTTGGAGAAATAATGTCCGGTTTGACATTTATCTTCGCTTAAGGAATTCTCGTATTTAATATAAGCTTTCAAAGTAATTCAATGTTTTGTCCACTTTTACTCTTCTAAGCTTGTACTTACAATGATAAAACGGTAAATTTAAACTTGGCTTTATAGCCCCGAAAACAAAACAAAAAGTTTTACAAAACCGCAATCCAAAAAAAATCGTTATTTAATATTCTGTTGTGGATTGTATCAATAATGACTTTTGAGCTTTATTATTTTTTTAATACAAGCAATTGGATTCTAAACACAAAAGGGTTTTGCCCAAACAATCAGTTTTGATAAAATATTAGCAATCCACTTGGTCTACCATAAAATGATTTGGGACTGTGGAATTAAAGCCGAGATTAAGCTTAAATATGTCGGGAATTGAATTCGATCCCTGACAGGGTTTGCGTATAGCTCCATAAAGCCATCTTAACACAAAATTTGATATTTGTCTATTGTAATAGTTTGCATGTTTGACAAAAGCTTTTGATTGGTATGCCGCTCATATATTATAAATCGATCGATCTAATTTTTATCGATGCTCTCTGTATGTATGTAGATATTTAGCCACAAATCATTCATGAACTTTGTTGTTTGTTGGTATGCTGTACGGTTTCTGACTATCGGCAATAAAATTACTAGATATTGTGAGCTTAACGTACAATGATAGCATCTCAATATGCCCCGTTAGGATTTTTCAGTTGTCATGGCAGTTTTTTTTACAAAAACTTGATTTGT
>JAQFZG010002200.1:0-17559 GCA_034695465.1 Entomobrya nicoleti
ATTAAGAAATAAAACCAGATGGGGATTTCTGTCTTATTGCCCCGTAGTTCATGCTAATACTGAACCTTTGATTTTTGCACAGTAGGAATTTTTCACTGTCGGAGTTTTACACACTCGGAGATTTGCACAGTCGGAGTTTGTCATACAATCTTACAGTTAGTGTGAGTGACCATTTTTACAATGGTTTTAGAAATTTCGATCGCACTTTCTAATGAAAAGATAATAATTGGTCTGTTACCTGAGATTTGCTAGTTACCTGAGTTTAGATTTGCTAAACTCTTACGAAAATTTATTTTAAAATGCTTTTATAGTTCGAAAAATAACCATATGAAAAATTCCATATTTTAGTTACAAGTCGTCCGCTGTAGCTGTAACTTCATTTACATAGTAATTTGACAGACACATAATGTTGTTGATTACATTTAACATTAACGAACATATTTTGCACCAACTCAATTATTGTGGGCTTCATTTACTTACTAAATAAGTTAGATCTGAATTACCAATATATCTGAATTAACTGAAATAAAAATTTCCCATTTATTGTCATCGTTCTTTGTTGGAGGAGTTGACGTCCCAACCGGATCCTTAGAGAATTGAAAGCATTTGAGTCTCGTCGTGTTGTCGCTCTTAATTCTTGTCTAAAACTTTCTCTTGAGAATACGCCTGTAGAAAAGTTTTAACTGCGGTGCTAGCCTGAAAATTCCAACAATCAACAAAAAACGGTTTATCCGAACCTCGCATGTATTTGCGGGGGAACTATGAACGTTAGAGCTTTTGATATATTATGTACATAATATATTTGTGTGAACTGAGTTATAATTTTATATATGTTTCAGAAGGCGGAACAAACAAAACTTGTTTCATCATACATTATACGAGAGATTGAGAAAATGGATGAAGGAACATGGTACAGAGATATTTATACAAATGGAGATTATATATAACCCATTGTCACTACCAGGAAACAACTATAAAAAGCCTAAACAAGTTTTCAAAGAACTGCTGAGTTGGATCCTGTTCTAGTTGATGACTGCCCTGTTTTCACACGATCACGTAACCCATCGGAGTTGTATGTCAGGAATACCGATGACTGGTAATTAATACGGAACTTGGGTTTGAATTGAAATTGTCGTCGTTCCTATGTCTGTCAGCTTTGTTCCAATGAAAAGTAAAATGTGATATTTGCACTCACTCGCACAGCCCAACTTTATACTAAACTGGAAATCCCTTTGTACTATTTTCTACTGCAAACTAGCCTATTCTCCAATTGGTGGCAGATTTATAGTTTTATATTTATACCCTCATCGTCGTCTATTGAAAATAGTGTTGAAAGTGTGCATTTCACTTTGTTGACTCATCAGTTGACAATTTTTTTCACAATAAATCCTCACGAGACTACTGATGAATCCTCATTATCAATCCTTGTACCTCTTTGAACCATGTCCCATAGACGACCACGACAGAAAATGCCTTGTAATTTTTTTTTTTCCGTCCATCCTTGTTACCCTGCCTGTCTGAAAGTCGGAAATACAAAACACTTCAATATCGAGAGAACGAGGAATAAAAGACAAACCGAAAAGTTTAACAATGATTCAGCTCCCAGTAGGGTATAGATAGAAAAACTTCATACGAATGTAAGAATAAACTATTATGTAATTAACATGGAATAGAAATAATATAATTTATTCCAAATTAAATACATATACCTAACTAACGTAAATGAACAGTGCTACATGGATCCTCAAAAGTTGAAAAGATTCAGCAAATTTTCACGTGTCTTGTTGTAATTACTCATGTTTCAGAATGTCAGCAAGTTAATGAAAATGGTGTAAGTTGTAGATCCTCCTCTGTATTCTATAGTTTTGCTTACTACATTAATTTATTTTTAAGCCTATTTTTACTTACAAATAGCCGCGATTTTTATCCAGATAACATGAATTCCAATAGTATTTATTTAGAATACCAAAAGTACATACACAAGTTGCTTTTCTTGGCATAACTAAAGACTAAAGTTATCACGAGAAAAAACATATGTACGTGCATATGTATACACATCTGCGTCGGGTTACCTTACCCGTAAATATGGTAAAATAAAGTTTCGTCTTCTACCAAAATTTATATTCTTTTGAAAGTGAAAGTAAATTACAAGCCTTACATTTTACAATGGCGAAAAGATTCTATTGTACGAATACCTAGCAAAATGATCGACCCGACATGCGACATCTCTTTGCTTTCTTTACTTTACCTTCTGAAATCGAAACAAATGAAGTCGTGTACAAAAAGACATACGTAGATACATATGAACAACGTTTGGCATTACAGTCACTTTTAAAACGTTTAAAAGTATAACCTGAACCATAAGTCTTTTCCTATTTTATACTCTACACATCTTTTGCTAACATTTTTTATTTAAAATAGATAATTTTTTTTAAATTATGATTTAAAAAGCAAAAATATTATAATTTTTAGTAAAATGAGAATCGAACGAATTTTTAGTCTTCGTTTTTCATATAACGTATAATTTATAAACCTCACGGAATTAAGAATGAGGACAAAAAGAAAGTCCCCTGAAATTCAAAGACGTGTAACCAGTTTGCCTATTGATAAAACAACTCGTAAATCTTGATAGCTCTCAACGAAATATACGCGGTGGTCTTTTTGTGCTGCCGTTATATCGAACTTCGATTGGATTGGATACACGTGTATTACATAATATTATGGAGAAAATGCAAGAAAAAATTCGGAAAAGAGTAAGTACACGAATATGCATGACATGTATGTTTGAGAAAGGAGTGATAGAGAAGATCGTGTTTTGTGTAGGAAATTACGAAGATTGTTGCCAAAAGGCATTTCATGGGTCTTTGGTGGAAAAATTTATGACAGCTTCATTTCCTTCCTTTTCTCCTGTACCAGTTTTGTTGATTTCAGTCCATTTTTCTGTAGATACGATCAAACTTACTTACGATCCGATACAGGCTCGATGGTGCAATTCATGTGAGTTGGTAACGATATAAAAAAGTATGCATGCATGAACATGCATTATTGTGGAATGTACTATGCAGATAATGATGTGCTCACAGCACATCCATTCAAGAAGAAATATAAATGCATGTATATTTTTTTGAAAGTATGGTATGTGTAATGTAATGTATTATGTATCATAATATTTATCTAATGCAGGCCACACCGCCAATGTAGAAATTGCGCCATGAATGCTTTCTATTTTCTCAAATTCCGTCAAATCCCCGGGAAAGAGGATTTTCTCTTTTTAGCCAACGAAGAACTATTTTACTTTTTTTTGCCAATATATTGCCGTTCGTCACTGCCAGTGAGCTTGAACAGATGATGAGGATTCGATCCAGGAATACTTTGTGTCACACTGCTACTTACACTTCTTATACACTATGCTGGCTGATACAACGAGAAAGCCAACAGGGGAAAATATAAAGTATTTACGCTTAGATTGTGCTGGAAGAAACCTACAACGAAATGCGTTGTTCGTGAAAGTAATGTGACATATACTGTATGCTTTTACAGAACAATAGAGCTGACATAGATATAGATACCACTTTATTTTAAAGATATTCCGATATTTCCAGTAAGGATCAGTAAACGTATATATAGACATTTTAAACATGTCTGTGCATATATCTTATTTAGCAGACCTTAAACTTCACATATATTTAGCTTTGCCTCAGTCTCTTTGGACTACATCAACAACTATAAATGCATACATAGAAATTGCAGTATACAAAAGCTGCGTGAGTGATTTAGAGAAAATCAACACGTTGGGTGGATGAAAGTAGTGTAAAAACATTTTAATTTTGGGGAACTAAATCCATAAACAATAATGTAATCACAACAGCACATATTATGAAAAATGTTGGTGGAGTTACCCCATTAAAAGTTATGCATGAAAGCATTGAGTTGTAATATGAATATTGAAAGAGAGAAATATATTCTGCTCATGGAAAACAAATTATGTTTACATTTACTTAGATAATCAGTTCATTACTAGTTTTAACCTGGCTTTTGTTTCTTTTTCCAGGCCATGATTCTTGTACTAGTCACCACAAAGTTATGTGAAATGATTGACCTATGACATATTCCCTATGTTTTAATGAATGCCTGTTCTATTTCTTTTGTTACTCATAGCTTGGAAAAACATTATATTATTTCCCCAGATAGAAAGCACATGCTGCATTGCAATCACAATAAATACATTTTAGAAGCTGCATTTGCAGTAGTTTCTGGTCCCGAAAGACGATTTGAGATTAGATTATGAGCAACCTTTACGCGTCGGCATTTCCGGAAATTACAAACAACGAACATGCAAAATTAACACGCCCCTGACTCTGAGTAACAGTAAATCAAACATGCATGTTCCTCCGATTGACCTTGTTCTAATTTTAGCTCTTGTCATAAAGGAATTGGTTAATGTTACGTACTAAATATAGCTGGAAATGTGTTCTTAGGTTAGTAACTTTATTTAAAAATAAAAATGCATCAATGCGAGAGTAAAAACATTCAGCGAGAATACGGTAAACTTGGAAAATCTCGCAAAAGAATTAAACATGCAACCGAAAAGGATGACGTAGTTCACACGTAATTTTAATATAATCTTAAGCATATATATATTATCTTAGCCATGTGCTAAGTTTTCTGGCATCAGTAAATAAACTAACAAATCTTGATCCTGTAAAAAAGCTGACGCCCGTGATACCATGAACGTAAGCAGCTCCCGTAGATTAATTTCTGACGAATCAGTATGTACTTGTCCATTAGTCGGCTTCTCTCTCATCACTCATCCATGGCCTACAAACTGTATATAGCAATTTGGAAATGAGAATTTCTAAAAATATTCCTATACTTTTATAAGTATTCATTGAAAGTATAGATACATATTGCAGAAAAAATCTATGTGTATTCAATTGGCACATAACATTCGGCCTAATAAGTTTACGACAAATTCTTCATAAAGAACTTCATAAGTTTTCAATAAATTACTAAGTAATTTTCATCATTTCATGTGCAAAAAAGTTTGAGTTCCATCTTAACTTGTACAATGATGAAGTATTAGAAAAAGCCGTAAAAGAGCAGGGCAGAATAGTATCCTTAGGGCATATATATTGAAGAAATCTTCTAGAAAACTACCATACAGCTGAAGTTGTTACGATTACAACGCTTGATTATAGTGTGACGGAAAACAACATTAATTTTATTATACATATGAAAGGCCTTTCACCACCCCCACGAGTTGTATATACAAACTACGAACTAGCTTCGTTCATGAAAATCAATAAGCTTGAAGCCCTTGGTCCAAGAAGGCGCTTACACTGAATTAAAGCTAAAACAAGACCCAAGTGGCCAGGAAAAAGCGGAAAGTTGACAGACGGCTAAACGTGCAAAGTCAATACTTGCGCTATTTTCTCTGTCTATATTTAGTTTCTCTGTCTTTAGTGGTCTGGCGTAAACAACATCAACTACATATATTATCCCTTGATGAATTTTCTTACAGAACGTAATTTATTTTGAAGAGTTGTCCAATAATGGCGCTTATGTAATTTATTAATTTCCTCATTTCTTGATTATTGATAGAAAGGTTGGCAATCAATTGTTGTGTACTTTTAGAGATAATAGAAAACGCTTAAACTAACGATGACTATATATTAGGGTGTAACAAATTTTGTATCGGTATATATTGTACACTAACATCAAAATATATGAATCTACTAAATACTACAACTCGCAAATACATGAATATTATGTTTATAAAGTTTACTTTCTTTTTTCCTCTACAATTTGCAATATATGCAATTTGCAGCAACAATATAAAAACTTACACTCTTAACACGAAACTGTTGTTATTGAAGTAAATCACAATGCCTTTGACCTTTGTTTGTGATGTTATTACTTGTAATACCATACCAGGCAATGCATGCTCTACCGAACCAGCGCAAACAAATAAGTCGCAAAAAACCAGAGAAAGTACTTACGAAGTCAGTCATACAACTGCGTTGTTTGCTACTAACTCTACTTTTTTTGCTGAAATGAGTATAAATATCAAGGTTACGTGAAATAATCGCATGAAATGAAACTCTCCATTGAAAGCGTGTATTTTTTTACTATCTTGCTATCATCACATTCAATGGTCATGCCCGCCACGCCGATTTTCTTTCTCGCCCTCCAGATTGGCTAATGCTGGAGGAGGAAAAAAGTCCGGCCTCAAACTTTTCATGTTTTATGGATATGGAATTCGTCTTATGTATGTGCTCTGTACTTATAGAGTAAACAGAAAACCTATTTTACACATGCCTTTATTCTATCGCACAGAAGAACGATAAAGAAGACAAAGATCCATACATGATATGTACATATTAAGTAAACACATGCATTCATAAGCATGTGTACATCCATATAAAAATGGTAAAAAGGAACTTTGAATTACAAAAGGAATTTGGAAATAGTATTCGAGTCACTGGTTTTGTATGTTATATTCAAAAACACATATATATGTATTATATGCATGTGTTTTTTCCTCTTGGTCGTCGACTTCAAGACATCATAATAGAAACAAAAAGTTATTGCCTCCGTTTCACTGGCTCTTCTCGTTTTTAGTGTTTCCGCCGACTGGCTGTGTGCAAGCAATGTATTATTTTTCACTGACAGCGTTTTATTACATGGCTTTATGTACACTATTTTTTTACTTTCTCTTACTTCAAATATGTAATCATGATGATTTCATACAAAGGCATGCTCACTTTATGTATGCTTCATGCATAATGATAATGATACAACTGTTCTCTCTGGCACGCCACACTGCACCCCAAAAGTTAATGATTACAATACAACCAAGAAAACGATGCTGGAAACAAAACTTACATGATTGCGATAACATCGGTTTCAAAAAATGAAGAAAAGGCTCGCACTTCATGACCATGCATCTTGTAAAAGGGTCTTAAGCAAAAACCTGCACATTATACATAGTTGCTCTTCACTGCTATTGATTACTAAGAAATTCGAGATGTAATGTAATATATCATCCGTAAAGAAAGACGAGGACAGGAAGTGGAGAGTGGAAAGGGACGCTAGGCTCTGTGTATTCTACAATACGTAAGCACGACACAGTCATTTTTCATTTCATTTTAAAACACTTAGAATCACGTTACAGTCCTTAACGATAACAATGAGTTGTTTCGCCTTGTTCCTGGTTCATAACTCGTCGTGTATTGTATTTTGACAATATTGGGTAGCGAACGACGAGCTCAAGTCGACTCGGTTGGTATCCAGAAAAAAAACAAGTTCCAGTTTTTGAGGACCACAGAGAGTGAATCTGTTTTGCTCTGAAGCGCACTGCAACTTGTTCACACGGAGGACATTCTAGAATCTAGAGCAACCAACAATTTTCTACCAAGAGGGAAAAACACGGAGACAACAGCGTGTGTGTGTATGTCTGTCTATGTATATGGAGCATAATATGTGTAACCGTTTTATTTCTCCCCTTTCACTATGAAGTTTGTCAATTGAAAAGGAAACAGATGCAATTATTTACACTATTACAGTAAACGAGTGAAAAGAATACATGTTATTTTTTACCAGCCAATACGATATTGTCGACGCTCGACATGGTGAAAAGGGAAGAGTAGGGGATTTATTTTTCCCGATAGAAAAAGAAAACACTTTTTTTGGGTAGGGACAATGTACAAGTACGTCGTCTACTAAGTACACAACAAGAAAGGAACAGGAAAGGAATTGTAGAATAAATTGTATAGAATATTTATGAGAAATGAAATGAAATTCGCATAATATGCAGTTCAATAATATCTACACATTTTCTTCGTATGATTTCTAAACACACATAAATGCATATTTAGCGTGATCCTTTCTAATAAAAAAAAGTTTTTGTTTTTCTTGCTGGGAGCTGCAATTGTAGTGCATAAAAGCAATAAGACGAGAGTGTAAGTAAAGTAAGGAGGGACAAAGCTGTTATGTGTGCTCATCTTTTATTTGTTTTCTCTTTTGCCAAGTATAAAAACAACAGCACTCACTCCTCCTATATATTATCCACCAGCAGATGTATAGTAGAGCACAATATTTTTTATAACAATACTTATAGAGATAACAAATGGGCATATATATATAAGTGGCATTACTACAAAAACAGTTGGAATATCAAGCAATATGGGAGAGCAAAGCATTTTCCATCCATTATTTACAGATCACCGCTGGATGGACCTTATCGATAAACGGTTATATGGCTGTCAAGGGATTTGATGGTCTTCAGGAAAAATTGGACAGCCTGAGGTGGGCAATATATAAACGTTAATGCAGGAAATAGAAGTTGTGATGCTCGATGCTCGCTTCTTCACTTCATTCTCTTGCTCCTTGTGTATACAGTCAGAGTTTGGGAATCCAGATGAGTGCTCTAGTGCTCTTATGGGTCTCGTTTAATATTATGGTACATCAAGGAAAAGAAACTCATAAATATGAACATTCTTCCTCTCTTTTCTTCTCATATGCTCTTTGCTTTCTCCTTTCCACACCATTCCGAGCTGTTTTTATTATAATCCTAATGCACCATCACAAGATTTAATTTTTAATATCTTTCCCTATCTTGTGGTGGTATACTCTCTAGTATACATAATATACTGGGTCGATGCGAAGGGTAGACAATGTTACAAGTTAATTATTTATTTCTAATGCTTATAATTAGTACGATGCATGTATGCATGTACATGAAAGTAAAGTGAACTTCCTTTAATTATTTATTAGAAACATGTTGAGTCTAGATATGAAGAGATAGACTATTAGGTATACACATATTCTAGTTAATTTTATTCTATTATTAAGTAGATGAGAATTTAACTTATGTGATGACTTATAAATTCGGATTTTATCAAGAGGAACATCAGGTGAAGAAAATAGGGCAGCAAAGTAAGATCTGTATTCAAATACTTCTTATTGCTCCCTTTTATACACGTTATTTTGACTTCCGTAACGGATTAAAAATAACAGGATGGTACAAAAATTAAAGCTACGAAATGTTTTCATTTTTCAGCGCATAGCGAGATTAGATATTCTTTAAAAATATGCATGCATGAATTTGCTAAGATGCTTTATTCCCAAGATTTTCGAATTACACGATCTTGTGATGATGATACTGGAGTAACTAGAATCAAACATTTTATGTAAACTTGCAAGAATGTTGTACTTTCCTAATTGACTTTTTCATCCGGTTATTATTGTAAGCTCGTCTTCTCATTTTCCTGTTTTCTCAGCGTACGAATATTAAAATGAAAAGAAAAATGTTTACTTCCAAGTTCCTTTTAGAGTATAGTTTCCAAAACGTAATACAAAAAGGATAGTATTAAAAGTACGAATTTACGTAAATAGTATATTGGTACAATATATCTATGTACATCTTTTCATTTTCTAAGAAAAGTGCTTATACTTTACTTGCACCATTCCAGAAGGAAGAAAAATTGAGTTTTCAAATCTTCTTGATAGCATTTGTTTAAGCAAAATATTGTACATAATTAAAACAAGCCGGAAGAGCTTAAGCGTAGAAATAATCTTGTTAAATTCAAAGAAACTCGCTGGACTTACAATAAGTTAATTAGTTTTCATATGAAATTTAATGTTCAAATATGCTTGTAAGCAAAAAATATAGATTAATTTTTGGTAGTGAGTTCAACTCAGCATAGATACATGTAAAAATAGCAGCTACATTTTACAAAATTTTAGCTTAAAGGTATATTAAATTAAATCATATCTTACCGGTGGCTCGACAATCACGAACGTATTAGGAGATGGAAAACGACCGGGGCTACACCATAACATGGAAGAAGTAAACGGAATCATTGCTAACTCCTCTACCAAGGGCTACCACTGTCCGCTCTTGTAGTCTTCGGCCTAGGAGTAAGGAAGCATTGATTTTATCTGTAAAATTGTAATTTCAAGAAAATGTATTAACTTTTTTCATTATGTTTTACTTTAGCTATTTTAAGCTATCTTAAACGAAAAAAATACATTATATCACAAACACACACAGATATGCATATATCATACCGTTCATCAACATTCTAGTCCACACGTGGTGCCTAAGAAGGTCATGAATGAAATAGATTAGTCATGTTCGTCACAAGCTTCACATAGCAAATGAAGGTATTTTTTGTGTCCTCGTGAGTTCATGTTGCTGTTGTATTTACTGTTGTCACTAGATAAGGTATTAATGTTTATGCCAAATGATGAATGATACATGGAATATGAGAAGTGTACATCATAGTTTGTCTATGAACAATTAAGTACTTTCGAATAAAGTACTGGTCATGTGACAAATACCGATACTGAATTTTTTAAAGCCAGCATCATCATTGTTAATCAAAGCAATAAAACGGTCATCCACTCGTTGAATTTAATTCTTTACCAGTCGATTTCAGTTGATAGTTTGTGTTCCATGTATTATGCAATGCACTAGAAACAGAAGTAGGTATACCTATATTCAATCCCAACAAAACCAGCCAGCACCTAGACGTATATGTTGAGAACCGTTTGTCAAGGCTTATGATTTGTGTAAAATACTCATTAAATGTTTGGCACAAAGTAGCATTTGTCCTTGAACGAAACTATATGGCTGGACCCAACATATAATTTAAAGATTCGTATTCCCTATATGAATTACCTTTTTTTGGATGGATGTTTGGTGGAAACACAATATCTCATGCGTTTCTGATGCGTCATTTTGCTTTTCATGCCACTTATGTATGATATGAAACACAATATAAAGATATCGTATGTAATTATCTGTTTATGTGATTTCAAAATCACCATGAATAGGGAAATTACACCAAATATATAAAATATAGATAAGGATGTATCTGGAACTATCATTTATATTTAAAAACACTCAAGTCCAAGTGTAGCAAAATACTTGTGTTCAAGGTGGAAACTAATTTGAGAGAATTTATTTCTTTGGTGTATGTGCTGTGAGAAGGTAGCACACAAACTGTTTCGTGGATGTCTCATATTTTACGACTTTTATTTCTCTAACCGTCACAATGATTTCTTTACCATTATTCTGGGTTTTTATTGCCACTTTCGCTTTAGTGTGGTACTTAAATAGAGGAAAACAAAAGAAAGGACAAAAAGAAATGCCAGGTTAGTCATTGCTAATTAAATGGTAACAATTTTTGTCCATACAAAACAGAGACATGTTAAAAAACGTTAACAAAGCCCGTTATTTATTACTTCCCACTACTGTAAGCACCTGAAAAAGCTTATATAATGTTGTAACTCTTTTTAGGTCCATTTTCTTTGCCGATTTTGGGAAATGCTCTTTCGTTACTCGGAAAAATGCAACATGAGCAATGGAATATATGGACGAAACAATATGGCGATATCTTCAAAGTTAAACTTGGACTGGAAACGTGAGGGCTTAATTTGTGTATGAGTACCAACTACCAACTTTAAACAAACTGTAAAATATATTTGCATGCATTTTATTTTTAAGGGCTATTATGGTTTCAAATCCAAAAATGATCAAGGAAATGCTGATGAACGATTCCAATTATGTTGGACGACCCCACTTCGATGGCTTTGACCTATACGAAGACGAGAGACTGGGTAGGTGCACTAAATGTATATTGGGTAACTGTTTATCTGTATCTTACGTCAAAGAACGACTAATAATTATTTATAACCTTGTATTTTTAGGAATTGTAAATTCGGAAGGTGAACTTTGGGAGGTTCATCGTCGATTTTTACTGAGACAGCTTCGTGATTTCGGGTTCGGTAAGTCTGCGATGGAAACTTTGATTATGGAAGAATTGAACGAAGTTATTGCCAAGTTCAAAGATTTTGGAGACAAGCCGATTGCCAACATAAAAACAACACTTTCGTTAGCTGTCATCAATTCTTTATGGACTGTTGTCAGCTCCCAACGGTTTAAACACGACGATCCAAAGTTGTTGAAGCTTGTTTCAAATACTAACAAGTATGTCGCGTCTAGTAATTTATAATTCATGCCCTTTAATTATAGATATCATTAGTTCATGAATACGCAATTATGACATGAGTGGTGTTTTTCTATGACTAGGGTCATTTCAGATTTATTCGAAGGCAATGGCTCAAACGGCTTAATACTTTTTATGCCTTGGCTGAGACACATAATTCCTGAATTATCAGGATATAAAAGTTTTAGAAAAGTTTTTGATGACAATCGTACCTGGTTTGAGGAGAACCTTGCAGAACATAAGAAAACATTCCAGGAGGACAATCTGAGGTTCAATATCACAATTACATATTTATCTGCATAAAATTCATACATCAACCTTTAGCTTTGTTGGTTTTATTTTTAATGTATTTGTCTTTTCTTAAATTTATAGAGATTTCATCGACGTCTACTTAGCTGAGGTGAAGAAAACTACCGATCCCGATTCTGTATTTTACGGTGCACGAGCAGGTAACAAACCGTTTAACTTGCAGTTCATCAAATATTCCAACTTTCTATTTCACTGGTCATTTGTATGTATTGTCTGGCCCAAATAACACGTTCCGCACGTTTTCATTTTTTCTTTGAACTAAGAGCGCCAGCTTGTTGCAACATTAGCGGATTTATTCTTTGCCGGAAGCGATACAACGTCAACTACTCTATCATGGGGAGTGCTTTATCTCTGTAAATTTCCTCATGTGCAAAAGAAGTTCCAAGAAGAGATTGCTTCCATTTCTAATAATTCTAGGAACATATCAGTTTCTGATAGACCAAAGTAAGAAAACTACTAATACTACTTTGCTACAAAGGATTCTCTATGAAAAATTGTGTACTTCCAAAAAAATCATGCTTAAAAGTGAATATCTCTCTGCATACAGAATGCCGTACACGCTTGCATTAATTGATGAAATTCTTCGTTATTCGTCGATTGTGCCGAATGGAGTCCAACACCGAGCATTAGCTGATAAGGAGTTTCAAGGATACTTTATTCCCAAAGATGCCTGGATTTTTTCTAACATGCATTTTATTCATCACGACCCTCATATCTGGGGCGATCCGGAAACCTTTAGACCTGAAAGGTTTATATCGGATGCGGATGGAAAGTACAAGAAAAGTGAAAGCCTTATTCCATTTCAAATCGGGAAAAGACAGTGCGTGGGTGAACTTTTAGCTAGGGATACTATATTTCTCTATTTAACGAACATTTTCCAACGGTTTTCAGTCTCCTTTGATCCATCTATTCCTGAACCCACAACAGACTCTGCTCCAAATTTCTTACTACACCCCAAGCCATACTCTGTCATTATGAAAGATAGGATGACAAACTAACTTTTTTTAAATCGAGCATTAGTGTTTTTATTGGAATAATAATACTTAAATATGTTCAAGTGTGTAAAGCAAAACACTTTTTTTCTAAAGTCAAATCCGTCAAAAAGTTAATAAAGTTACATTTTATTCCAGTAAGCTTCTTCATTCACTTTCCGTTTATTACAAGATGCCAATTTTCAACACACGCCACCAGAAATCGTCCTCGAGAAAATATGTACTTCGCTACGTACTCAAGTATTATATGAATGAGTTTGGAAAGGAAAACTTTAATTTGAACATGGTAATCACACAAACGGAAGGTGCTCATCATTATTTTCATCCTTCTTCTCATCTACTAGGACCGTCTGTTGATTTCACCTCAGCACCACAATCGTCGTTACCATTATTTCTTTCATCCTATTACATCCATTGCATTGCCGTCATTCTTACTGAACAGTGCCTTTTGCAATGTGCAAACTGGATTTTGGTAGTCTCTAGCTCCTTAACTGTAAAAAAGCAACAGGACAGAGCTGATTCTACCAATAAAACTTGAGCTAAAAAATGGCAAGAAAAAATAGACATTTTCAAAAGCGGTTGCCATTTTCAGCGCGTTGTTAGATTCTTTCTACGAAGACCCAACTATTCAAGGCATACATACACTTTTTTTACAGCAGCAGGTAGCTTTTGATGGCCCAGTGTGTATAAAGGTAAGCCCTCAAGACCCAAGAGACAAATTATACTATCTGTCCGAGATGAAATAGCTGAGTGCAAACAAAATTTAATGATTCAGTACCAACCAACAGCAGGCAGACAGGTAACGAAGCCAAAATTGAAGATTAAGTGAGCACATACTGGTTTCCCTCCTTTCTCTCTTTGTACCTGAAGGAAAATCTGTCTTTCCTCTTTCTTCGCCACCTTGAACCTTTGGAGACGTTGTTCTATTCAAACAACCATTGTCAATCTTAATTTCTTTTAAAAACACGCTTTGCTACCTTTCCCTGTGAAAAAAGCTGTCTCGAGAAAAGCCCAAGGTAGTTGGCTGGATCATACGAAAAGAGAAAATAATAGAGAAACATTGCACAGCAGCACATACATCACCCTCACATCACAGCCTCACCCAGACACACAACCTGTACATTGTACTGTACACAACTCCACTTAAGAAAGGATAAGCAATATAAAAAGGAACCATGATTTTGTAAAAAGTTAGACAAAGCATTTAGTCATGTACTTCTATTATTTATGAAGCCAAAAGAAAGAAAAAAATATGTACTGCTTCATCATCAAGGGAAATGTTTCACACAAAAAGTACCACATCCAAAGCATTACACATCTTTTCAATATATATCTTTTTGCAAAGCAACAGATTCTCTGCTTATATTTCTCATCTAAAATATTACCACCGAGAGAGAATCTCAACCACCAATGCTATATCACCTATATAAAAAAAATCCAGCAGCAAAAAAGTTGGAAACGATCTCTGAGTTGAGGTTACTGAACTCGACCGGTCGCCTGGTCCCTGTGCTTGCGATTGGGAAAGTGAGCAAGAACTAAAGAACGCTTTCTCCTCTACTTCCACTTTTTTTAAAAAATATACTCCTTCTTGGTTTTGTGCTTGCTGTTCCTTTTTTATCCACTCTTAGCATCATCGCATTGTACAAAACAACATACTAATATTTTCCCATGTGTTCCCAACCATCACATCACGTAGAGAGTAATGTATATTTTTTTGCCGCATATTCTATTTTCCCTTTCATGTGCTTGTTATTATTATTATGTATGCTGATGTTATTCCACTAATGCTTCTGCTCCCATACTACATACAACAGCTTTCCACACAGTTAGTGACTGATAACCACAATTTTAAACCATTCATATAAATGTATGCACAATAGGCTAGGCCAAGTCAAGGGAAGGCGAGGAGGAGAAAAAAAAGAACATTTTCTCTATCATATAAAACATTACTCCTGTCATTTTTTCATTATGTTTCACAACACTAGTCCTTCACCAAACTTGAACATAACACGTTAAAAACATTTTGAACAAAAAACAGGCGAAATTTTTGGCAGTTGTAGAGCAACCATCCAACCAACCAGCCACCACCACTAAAAAGGAAACAAACTACTAGTGCTGCTCTGGAGAGAATTATGTCATGTATGAATCTCGTGCTGCGCTGTGAATAAAAGCATTCTCACACAGTTTACTGTCAGCAGCAACATTAGAAATTTAGGTCAGTTTGTTGTAGAGTAAAAACAGTAAGTATGCCTTAGCCAGAGAGAAAGAGAGAGTATTTCGTTATACCTTTTTCTTTTATTATAATATGCACAAAAGCTTACCAACACCACCACCGCTGTGTTCCCTCAAAGGAGAGATTGACGTTAGTCATCCAGCAGGAGTAGAAACGGTGGCGCGGGGAAGAAGAGAAGAGGAAAAAATGAGCCTCTGCTTTATTTACTCGTAGAACTAATGGCAGGTATTAGCAGTCTTACTACCACATATAACCCATTTTGATTATGATGGTTGATGGTATGGCATGGCATCGTTGAGCTCTAAGCACCAAAAATGAATGAATAGAAGAATGTACAAAAAAGTAAGTTTTTTTCTCTGTATGAGAGCGGCTAATATGGTGGAAGTGTATATTATAAGAGTTAGGAGAAGGACTAACTTTGTCCCATAAAAGAAATCATTAAGAAGTATGCACTTGGTTGTAAAACCACAAAACTAACAAAATTCTTCTCTGTATAACATATACATACACATAGTTTTTGTGTACATTAATTCAACACGTACCTACTTTATAAGCTGCAACTCAACTTTTAGCATTCAAAGTTTAAACTTTCTCATCGTGTATGTAGACTATATGGACATTTTGCTCGTCTCAGGGAAAGTTCTCCATTAAAAGTAAAAAAAATGCTGAATTTAAATTAAACTTCTTAATTGCTTTCAGCAAACTTCTAGCTTACCAGCCTTAGTTATTCTCATACGGCATAGCGCATTTGAATTACCTTTTACATCGTGGATAGCATGTGCTACACGACTTATGACTCTACTGAGGGATCTCAAAATTAATACTGCACCAGGTACGACGCTTCTATGTACGGTGTGCGTACATTTACGTGTGTACTCGTGCTTTACATAAAATTGCTTTCGTCAATGCTTACAATTTTTTTTTTCATTTCCAGCCTGTAATTCATATTGTTGTAATGTAAAAGAGAAAGTTTGCTTACGGAGAATATACTCAAAGTAAAGAAGATGTAAAGTTATGTGTGGGTTCTAATTCCAGTAGTAATTTCGCGTATTATACTTGTTTTTCTGAAGTATAAGAGTCCTTCATGAATCTTGGTAAATGAATTAGTAGCGTATGGTGTCAAATATTATCCTTTGCTACTGTGGAAAAAATAAGTAATTTCAAAAATAAAGTTTGTTCACCTAACTTACCTAGAGTGAATTTAGCATATATTCTTTTGTTAAAAAGTTAAATATTTTCCAAATCTTCTCAGAATAAAATCATCGGACGCTCTCATTTTTTTTAAATCTATACTCATATGAGTCGTATGTGCCAAATGCCAACCATGTAGTTACACAAGATTCTTCGTTTTTGAATAAGAAAATTTTCGCGATGAATTTTGTTCTGTGCAAAATCAAAAACTGTTTGAGGAGCAAGAAAAAGAAAAAGTCGGTAAAAATTGAGAGCAATAAGCTTTTGAATTATTCACGAAGCTGAGAGGTGGTACTGTGTTAAAACAGCAACTGTTAGTTATGCATACAGGTATGCATGTGTACAAAATATACTTCGTTTCTTCAGAATTTATAAACTACACCCACCAGTTTTTATAAATGCTCTACCTTTATCTATGTTTTTGTGAATTTTGTCCAGTTTCTTTACGCTACTGAAAAACATCAAACTGTCTTATACAATTATAAAATGCGGCAATATTGGAAATAGGATTGACAACGGTGCCAATTATGTCACAGCTTTTCGGTCGGTATACCTGAAAGTACAGCGCAGGTGGCTACTTAGAGGTGGCAACGTTTAATTATGTATACAGTAGTATCCACATCATTACATGTCCTTTATTATGGTAGTCGCCCCATGACATTTGCGACGAGCAATCGAATCACCTGACAGTGACACATGGAACAAATATAGCTGACGTGACGTCGGTTGTTGTTGAAAACAAAATGTAAAATATTATGTATGCAATCGAATAAATGAACGAAGTGAAATACACATGTTATTCGATTGGTTATTCGGAGAG
>JAQFZG010002201.1:0-17556 GCA_034695465.1 Entomobrya nicoleti
CTTTACACACTCCAGAGCTGCGATACAAAAAGTAACAACAGAAAGAAGTCTTTTCTTCTTCTTTCAACATTTGTCAAGCCAAGCCGCAGGCCTATTATTACTTTATATTCTAATAAAAATGGATCGTAATGTGTACACATATATTTGTGTTTTATGGACACAACTAATCTCTTGAATTTTCTTTATCTTTTTTGCGTTTACCATGATGTTCCTACAACTCCGGGTGGATGTACACAACGAATCTTTCCATTCAACACCACCACCGCGACAAAAAACTAAAACCGACGGACCTGAACGCAACGCAATGCACCACTACTGTCGTTCCTTGTCGCCTATCTCACCGAAATTTCATTGGCATTCATTGCATTCACACGACACACACTCACGACATAATGCAAAAACTCTTGTCTCTCCAAATACAACCATGAATACTTATAAACTCACAGAGACTGGGATGTGTTCACGGGGAAGATCTACTTTATATATTTGGAGTACCATTGTATTTCTACGAAAATGAGTTTAGTAGCACTGTTGCCACAAGCCATATCGACGAAGATCAGCAGAATGGGATGTACACAAAGTCTGGTGACATCGCCGTGGCCGGAAAGACTGCCGGCGAGCAGCAACAGCAGTTACTTCTGAGAAAAGAGAAATTGCGGAAGCGCAATGAGATATCTGGCGGACTGGGATTCTTTGCAGGAAATTTTACTTGGTATGAGGTGCAACTGTCCGCAACTGTAATGCAGCTTTGGGCCAACTTCATTAGGACTGGGTAAGTAGAAAACTTGCGAAAAAACCCGGAGTGAATATAGTATATATGAATATAAAAATGTAGCAGCGAATACAAAAATAATACACATAAAAAACGTGGACTAGTAAATTTACGTTTCTCAATTTTAAGTTAAATCTGAGTACTATGAGAAATGTTTATAGCTTTATGGGCATCAAATGACTTCATGAGGGGCATATAAAAATGCGCTCTAAAAAGTTGCTGATGATGAAAAGTGAGTTGAACGAGATAGAAAATATACGTTGACAAGTTTATAGTTGTTTTGTAGTTTTACACAGCTATTTTTGCAGCAGGAGAATACAAAACAGCAGTAGCGTCTACTTAGCAAACTTAGCATATACTACCCCACTGATTTCTTTTTTCTTTCTCAGTCACAATTTTTGTCGCCTTCAAAAAAAAAGTTGCTAGTTTTAAAAATCGATGAGTAGGCTACATGTACTTTGCTCAATTCGAAAAGAGAGGGTAAAGACTTAAGTCAAACAGCAAATAGAGTTCGTATCGTGAAAAATTTCTGAGCAAATACAAGAAGGTAAACCAGATTTGATGACATACACAGACCCCAATTGTGTAATCATATGGACTATAAAACATGATCATAAAAAGAAACTATGAACGAAACGCCAAGCTAGCTCGTTTGTACTCATACTCCTTCCCCATATTCGCTTACAATGTAACTATAATGCTTACTGTTAGTTAGACTGAGTTTAAGATGATTTTTGTCCAGAGAAGTGAGGTACAACTTTCTCTTACGATTGCTACAATTTTTCCGTTTGGCATTTTGTCAGAGGAGTTTGTCAACACAATCATAGTTCTACTGCTCTCTTCACCCCTAAATGCTGAAGTTATAGGGTTTCAAATGAAATATGGATAGGGAAGAATAAAGGATGTGAGCACTGAGAGTATACTTTATATGTAAGACTAATACTTCTTGTATGTCTCACTTGAGCACATGATAACATCAAGTATAATGTAGGTTCGTTTATTAAATATGTAAGTACGCAGTAAAGTTTACTTATGGCAAGTTGTTACTGTGATATGCCAATATTATCAGCTACATTTCTCATAATTCCATTTTCCCTTTAATTACACTTTCATATCACTATTCCGCTAGAACAGAACCTTCTATGTGAAGATGAAGATATTAGCTGATGTTGATATCATTATATAATATTTTGTACTAGATACTACTTCCGCTTTTACCATAATATTATCATGATAGGAAATTAAATTGTGTGTACATTTTCGACGAATGCATTAGCATACCTACTTTCATACGTAAGATACGCGGATTCCAGCCTACCAAATGGTAATAAGTATTCCGTAGAAATGTAGCGATAACACAGGAAAAGAAAACAATAAAACTTCATTGGCTAGTTACACGAAAGTGATAAGTAAAAATACGCGAGGAAAAAGTTTTTATACTTTCATTGAAATATGACGTTTGCTCAATTTTACCCATCATCTCCAACAAACTTTTGCCTGACCTACTTATAGTCACTTGATTCTATTTCCATTTTATTAAGAATCTTGTGAATTATATTGCGAATTCTTCCAAGTTTTATAATAAGGACGGCTAGAATAACTATTATCGTTAACAGGTAGGACTGCAATTAAACTGGATTATTTTTATTTTTTCCCTCTGTATAAAGACGATCGCTGCGCTTTCATTGGAAGAAAGTTAATTGTGAAAAAGGACATTTTATTAAGCTTACCCAATAACAGCAAGCTCTGCCTACATGCAGTTATTATTATTATCCAACGTGGTTTCAAACTTCTAAATTTTGTTCATTTTGGGTCCATTAATACTTTCGTCATTATTGTTCTATGAATTTGCTCATTTTTTTGTTGGACAACATGGTACGTCACGTTTAGAAAAAAAGCGGAGAGGGACCTGGCTTGCCAAAAGTGGCAGGTTCGTTTTATTTTTTTGATAGAAAAAGTAAAGAAAATAGAGTAGAAGTGTGTAGCCTTCAGGGAATGAACAATGCTATAATGAACAAAGAACCAGAATACAGAGGAATGTACATATATATATTACATATGTATATGTTGGTACAATTTGGTCATTCGATTTAATCTTTTACAATATAAGAAAGATACGAGAAATTACTATTGATTTCTAACGCAAATATTTCTCAAACAACTTATCAAATTGAAAATATACTTATGAGTTTATTACATTTAGGTACACAAAATATGTACATCTTGATGAATTCTGAACGTGCGTACGAACGATAATATGAATAAAGGGCTGTTTGCTATTTGCAAACTTCCTAAGAAGCAATATGCAATATGGTTCCAACGCTTTGTTTTCTTAGCTCCTGCTGATACATTCGATTTGTGCGTTTTGTGTACAATCATTGAATTCTCGAGTCAGTCAGTTTTTCTCAAGAAAAAGTTTGCGCGTGCATTTACTCTCTGTATGTCTACAGCATACATACATACCTCGTACTCCTTGTCTAGCTCAATTATATAAAAGTTTAGTATGTGTGCCAGTTATAAAGAGAGTGAAAGTATGTGCCTTTCCCTTCTCCGGTAGTTATGATGGCAATAGTTATGAACATGAGCCATTGCTTTTTATTGCAGAAATCCGAATGGAGATGTTAAAGCACAAGTGAAAGTAGCTCACGCTGGCGGCGGTGGTGGAGGTGCGGGTACAGGTTCTGCTGGCACAAGCACTACATATCAACAACAACTTCAGCAACCCAAGGGAAGACCGCAAGGGAAGTCACGAAAAGTCAAAGATGAAAGTGAGGTGAAGGAAGACGAGTTGCTACAACTTGCAACCGGAACAGGAGTCATCTATAGCGATAATCGATTACGACTGTCCCGAGACAATCTCGCCGCATTAGCACCTGCACCCTTGGAACAAGAACAACACCAACAACTTTCATCATCACAACTACAACATCGTCATCATTATCATCAACCTAAACCAATATTTGTGGAATGGCCGGAGTATGACTCTCTTGATAAAAAATACCTCATCTTAGGTAAGTGCGAGAAGCAAAGAGATACTATTGAACCTGACTTTTTTTTCTCATCCGTTTCCCCGTACCTTTTACCTTTATTATTATTATTACACTTGTACCGTCGCTACACAAAATGTCGTTAGTGCAACATACATGCCTACACATACTCGGCATCTCTCACTTTCATTCATTTTCTCATGATGCTTACTGCTTGGTCGGGTTTACATCGTAAAATAGTTTCTAAAAATTTACAGCTCAGTAATTTAGAGTGTCTACATCCCTCTTCACATATATTACATACATGTATGTATGCGTGTAGTATAGCGTATGTATATATATTTAATGCTCATCGAAAACACACGTTCATCGTTGCGTGGCTTGTTTTTCTTTTGTAATGAATAGATGTATGTATTTCCACTGTTTCATTTACAAACTACTGCATCTCTACTTAGCCTAGTTTTTTTCTTTATTACTATACACCTTTTTCTTACTTAAGCTTTCCTCGATTTTTATTTTCGTGTATTTTTTCCGGGTACTCATTGACGGTATCGTGAACAAGAACATATAGCTACAGTCGTTAACTTACTAACGTAAGTAAACTAAACTCACTTATCTTCATCCGTCTCCTTTGCCTTGTTAAATTATTTTGCAGGAATGTAACAGTAATATGGCAAACGACTAAAGCCGCAGCCTGCATGCCTCCAATAAAACTTGCACTAAATCGTGTACACATGCTAAAAATGTCAGTTTGGTGCTTAGCCGTATATGAGCTACCGGTGGCAATAATCAAGCCAAGTTTTCTAGTACTAAATTACGACGACCTGCATCCGTCGGGTTGTATCTATTTTGTGCATCTACTCTGGTGAGATGCCACATACAAACAATGCTTGTATTTCCAAAATGAAAATAGGTAATGTTGTATGAGTATGTGTCGAGATATTTCTACATCCTTTATGTATGTTGTTATCTTGGTTAGTGTATTTCCTCTTGAATGGGAGAAAATACATTCAAACGGTCCCTTAAGAAGACCTCCGATATTTCCCAATTTCCGTTTTCATCATGAAGAAAGTTAATAAATTTACTTGAAGATAACGAGAGTTTTGCAACGTCCTGGGATTGCACATTAGAGTCCAATTAGACTGATTACCCGTGAACATTCGAAACAATATCAAACATAGTTTGTTAATGTAAATAATGAACATTAATTTTAATTATAATACGTAAAAGAAATAAAATGTTTTCAATAATTGTATTTACAGCGCTGGCAAAATTGTGTAGTTGTTATACATTTGGTGCCAGTAGTGTCTGCAGCTAACTAACATACATCGCAATTACATGCTTCATATTGCATTTTTATTATTCATTCTACAAAAACAGCCATGAACGTTTGCCTCCTTTCCGGAGATGATGGTGATAATGCTGATGTTGGATCAAATTAGAAGTGCTTAGTATGTGTACGTGTAGCTATGTATAATTCTGCGTACAATGTGTTGTCGGTTGCACAAAAAGTAAAACAGGAAGTCACTTCAATAGACATGCATGCCCGTGACCAAAAATAAAGTCAGAAATGAATGCATATACCGTCATGTCATGCTTCGTAAATTACAGCGTTTACAAGGATTTTCACTTTGAACTAATTAAAACCTTCATTCGTGCTTTCACCCTTCTCGTCCAGTTAAATATTATTGCAGTTTTCTGTCGCCCATCATGCATACATATCATGTGCCACAGAGTACATCCTCTCTTTTTTGTGGTTGACTTTATCACACTGTTTTTTTGGTCGTGTATTACAAATCCCTTAAAAGCTTTTTGTTTCCCGACATGTTTAGGTTGTTCTTTCTCCGACCTAGAACATAACTTACTTGAGTGCGTGTGTGCCTGCCTACCTACCAAGTCAAAACCTATACACACTCTAAGCCAGCCCTACTCAATATATATTTTGTGCTAACCATAAAATATCAAAGCCAAACAAAACAGTGTAGTTTTAAAACTAACTGGACATACAAATGTACATTTTATTTCGCTTGTCTGGTTTCTGTTAAGGGTGTATGGAAGCCAGTAAGGACACATCCAGGTCAATTTTACTCTACACACGTGCATACATTCATATTTGAATATATTTGGTTGGGAGTATAGAACAAAATGATGAATTATTATATGCGGCATGATCCCTAAAAATATCGGAGAGTTGATGGACTCTTCTATTTGTAATCTGGAAAGCATATCTCATCTTCTCTTCTCTTTACAACTTCGTGACGCCCAGTGACACACGTCAGAGTCAGCGATTGCCTACATATTGCATTATATTATTGGTTACTTTCTTCCCTTAGAAAACTTACAACTTGTACCCTCAAAACCTGGTGAAAGCAGAAAGCATGTTATGAGAATTCCCTCGATACTAATATACATGCATAATTTTATTTAAGTGTGTGATGTTAATGGGTATATATACGACAAGACGTCAAGGTACATGCTATTATCAGCAACAGCTTGTCAGGTTTTGTATTATACTTTTTTGTTTAACCACATTATGGAGTACCAAACAAGTAGGGTAAACTTTCTTAAAGTTTATTGCATCTTTACCAACAGTACCCATACCCAGTGCTGTGAGATACGCTTGTAGCGACACACACGTGCATGAACACAAAAGTTTACAAAAGATGGTGATCCAAGGTTCATCTGTCCAGTATATAAAATGCTTACGTTTTCTTTTTACAAAGTTTTTGGCTGCTTTACGCGGTACGTGTTATCTTAAAACGTTTAATGTATTTTTCATTAGCCATATCAGCACCCAAATTTCCCTTTACTCTTTTTTTATTCTGCTATATTCACAGCAGTATCATCAATATACTTTCCCTTTATGTACTAAGTGTGTTTGGTGGCTAGCAAGCAGTAAAAAAGCTACATCAACCGTTTTGTGTTCATGTGGAAAAAGTTATCATAGCTGCTTCCTATGCTCATTTTCGAGCTTGTAATAACCAAGCAATAATATTAATTGCACGCTTCAACTACTCCTTTCTTGGTTATTGCACCATGTATTCTTAGGAAGATGAAAAGCTTTAATATAAATTTTGTTTGTCGACATCAAAAGTGACTACACTTTTTTATGATATTCTATACCAATAACGCATGTCATGAAAAAATGATGATAAGGAACACGGCTTGTATGTTTTATGCACATATTTGTAAATAAATGCATATCTATATATTTATATATACTTTGGTGTAGATTCATTCTATAATTTTAAAAGTGTTTCCGGTGGTGGAAGTTAGTTCACTTCTTTTTTCTCTCTTTTTTTCTCCCGCAGATTTACGACCCCGAGTAAGAAATCACTATAGAGCACACAAGCTTTCCTTTTGGCTTCATCTTGTACCAGATTACCAGAAAAACAACGAAGGGACGAGTACCGTGAGCATCCATCATGAGATCAGCGTGTACAGCATGATGCCTGCACAAAATTTATCAAAACTGTCTGTGATTCAACCCACAATCTTTGCATCAGGACTGCATGATACAGCAGTCGGTCTCAGTGGAAGCAGCAGTAGGACAAGATATAATTCATCTGCTTCTATCGACTCTGGCGACAGCAGTAGCAACACTGGCAAGAAACGCAATGGCGGACTCATCACCGGCTCTCGTAATAGCAATCGACCAAAAAGTAGTAGTAATAATAATGATAACAACGGAGTGGGTGCTCCTGGTACTGCGGGGGATTTGGAAGAACGACAAAAGCAGCAGGATTCAGGTGCACATAAAGAATCACTTTAAAAAATCTTTTAAAAAGAAGAAAACTTTTAATGCTTGCGGATGCTAATAATGGTTTATATGCTTTTCTAGAGTAAAATGTAGTAGTGATCATAGTAGTTTGAGTAGTAGTATCATTCCATTTTTGATTTAACAATTCCCTATTACTCGTTTCGCCCATTTATTGCGTATCCGAGTTTTTTTTCCCGTGCATGAAACATGTTTTGTATGCCACAGGAAGGAAAATGGATGCTTTTATGATTTTAATACGATTTCCTTATACTTTTTTTTATCTGTTGTGCCAGCGTGCACTAGCAAATAGCAGTTTGAGCTAGTTGCGCTACTTATGTCAGTTCCAATCTTATTCTGTAATCTTACGGTATGAAATATTTATATTTTTGAGTCAAGTTGTTTTGTTGTGTTGTTATGTACAGCCGTGCTCCATGTTTCATCCTCAAACAGCAATAATAACAACAATAACGACCCTCTTGAAAGTACGTACGGCTTCCATACGTATTCAACAGCACTGTCAGTAACAATCGCGATTGGATGCTCCCTCCTCATTTTGAACATCCTGATATTCGCCACATTTTACTACGAACGAGAAAAGCGACGCCAAGAGCATCGTCGTCATAAGCAGATGGAACGAGCTGAATTTAGTGAGGAACAACAGCAGCAGCAGCGGCAGCAACAAAATCGTCATCTTGGCGAATCTGGTCGATTATTTCGACAGCAGTCCTCATCCTCCAGTAAAAACGCACAAGACAGATTTCCAATACCATTAACGACAAGCAGTATTAGTTGTGGTGGTGGTTGTAGTAGTGGTGCAGCAGTAGTGGGAACTGCTGCTGGGAGTTTAAAGCGAAGACGAGACAACAATCCTTCAAGTAGTGGAGGTGGTGGGGGTAATGTAGGAATGCCTTTGGGCACATCAGGGTTGATGCAAGTATCTTCGGCAGCAGACTCCTCCGCAACTACCACAATATTTTGCGAACATTACGTTAATGAAGAAGTAGATATGCATACCTTTAATGATTTGTACAGCTCGCCATATCTCTTAGACGAAACAGATGAACGTCTGCCTCCATTGCCTGGGGAGGAAGAAGATGAAGAAATGGAGGTAGCAGTAGTTACCGGAGCTATGGGCCACACTTCTTCCTCCACAAAAGCAGACCACCATCCCATAACTGACATGAGTTATGGGAAATATGGTGCGAAAAAGCATTTGAGTAAAAATCCACTAACAATATTAGAAAGAGGTTTTGTCCCTATATCCCCTGCACCACCATCCCGCGGAACTGCAACTATTAGTAGTTGTGCAAGTGATATTTTAGGAGGTTCCCTTGCAATCAGAAGAGGTGATGGTGGTGTTGGAACAACCACATGCCATGCAAGTATGACTCCTACGAGCAGCCTTCGTCAGAAAAGGAAAGCGTTCGCAGTGGAAAGCAGCAGTAGTAATAGCTGCTGTGGAAGTGGAGGACTTAATGAATTTTCAATGTCAGATGTAATGGTTGAGCCGGTAACAAATGTGCCCAATTTTTCCCCGCAATCCACCAGCGCTACCACGCGCTGCGAATTATTCGAGATTGAGAGCATCCCAACGGCAGAGGAGCTCATTGAAGCAGACAGAACCAATACTACGACTAATAATAATATTACCACTACAGTGTCCACAAGCAGTAGTGGGGGTAGTATAAATACGGTAGTGATTCCGCCTCCTCCACTTCCAATGGTTCCCGATTTTGTTACCCATCACGAGTCAACTGGACATTTCTTCCAGAGCGAACAGGAAACCGTGATCACAGTACCGATAGCATCTAATACTACTTCGTCATGTCAAGCATCACAGCAGCCACACCATTTCCACCACTAAAGCAGCAAGGATTATAGTTAAAACTATTGAGAGGGAGAAAGTAGCAAAACGACATTACTGCCTGGTGAAGAAGGAAAAGGCCATGGATATATCTCTACGGAATCACCAATGAAAGCCAGCACTGTCACCATCAACGGCAACAGCTTATATGTCTCAGGTCAGATTAATGAGATCAACATGAAAGCTGCAGGAGAAAGGATTACCACAACATAACGACACATACAGTACAGAGTACAGCAGCATCGCATCGTGTGTGTGTGCAATACGCCGACATTGTACCAATCTGACATATAAGCAACGATAGACGATGGTCAAAATGTTCGTTGTCAGTAAAAAGTCATTTTCCTTTTGTCGAGTTTTCAATAAAAAAAGCAGCCTTTTGTGTCTACTCTGTCGACTGACTGAGATACATATTGAAAGAATTGCCGAGCATGTCAGCTGTCTGGCTGATATGCTTCGTAAACACTAATGCTTTAGATACATACCCATACAGTGTACACAGTGGGTAATTTATATGTGTGTGCTTATCTGATATCCTTTGTTCCCATATTTATCCGATACCATACACTATCTCGCTTTCACAATCCCAAGTTTACACGCCAACAAAAAGTCAAGGGAAAAAGTAAAGTTTTTGTTGGAAAACGGAGAAAGAAACGTATACACACACAAACTAGCTTTTCCGTGATTCATGCATCCTTGCACCCATGTTGTTTGTTCTCAACTAAAAAATATAGATAGGGAAAGTGACTACTACTTTTACTTTGAAAAAAAAAATACGTACTTCCTTGCCGCCTTGCCTGATGTACCTAAAGTTCATGGGTGCAAAGTGAGCTTATTGGCAATTATGTATGTACTCTCGAATGTGTATCTATGTACATTTATATGCGTAAAAGCAAACATGTGTATATGTGAAGAAAGTGTGCTGCTAATGGCAGTTTAATGGAATCATTGAGACTGTGCCAACAAATTTTTATTCTACTCTTACCCCCATCCACATACGCACATGCACAATTATATAAAGCTAACGAGCAGAGGGAGAGAAAGCAGGGAAGCAACCAGTAAAGTCTCTACAAAAAAACACTTCAATATACACATTTTTAGACTTCTTGTTGTGTTTGCCAGTGGAAGAGTTGTAGTGTGTAATGTGCACGTAATAGAGGCATAATACCAATATGAACGTGTGTTCTTTCAAAAAGCGACACCAACGCACAATTTCTACTTTCTCCAACAACGAGGCTGAGGCTGTTCTGTGAAGAAAAAGAAGTATTCAAGTCGACCTGCAGGAAAAATGTAAACTCGCCATTATATCCTTGCGCTGTACTGACTACTAGTTTTGATGTTGTTGCTGTCGTCCTCAATGCAAGAAGCCAAAGTTAGGAGGGAACTCAAGATATATACATTTTGACGTCTTGAAGTCGAAGCACACATTTTTGTTTCTCATTCTCAATTCGACTCGTCTTCATCTTTGAATGTTGATGATGGTATTGAATATTGAACGATCCTGCATGCAGTTTTGGTGAGCGAGCACAGAGTACATTTGAGGTGGCACGTTGGTAGTGCAGTGCAACGAATAGAAGTTGCATTCGTTTACCCTTCTTCTATGAAAAAATGGCAGTGAAAGAACTCGTTTGCGAGTTTGCTTGTATATGTACATATGTCGGTGTGAAAATCGAGGTAAAAATAAGAATACTATCAGATTAATCTGTAGATATAGAGGGGATGATATAAACTGTAAGCATAGAAGATCGTTTTGAAGATATGAAATCCATTTTATAAAATCAGTGCGATGTGGTGCCTTATTATCATGAATATGTGTAAACTATGTATGTACTTAAGAATACCTGTATGGTTGTACTTGTAAGTAAATTAAGTACGTATTTAAGCATACATATAACACCAATTTTATTAATTTGTGAAATTTCTCATTTTTTTCCAAGAAAATGTACTGAACTTGCTGAATTTTAGATTTTAAACTTTCTTGATTTTGAATTATGTACATACGCATTACAAACTCATTTTCCATACATTCGTTTAAAAAACTAAGTGTCCCTACAGTACGATTTATCCTTCAAAATCGTAGCTTTAGTAAAACACTTCAAGCACTTTAGAAAGCTCACTGTCAAAATGGAACTAAAATACTCTGGATATACTCAAACAACATACCACACACCCACACTATGTAAATTTTTTCTGCGGTAGATTTCGTTCAATCAAATTTGAATGAACTACTTAGCTAGTCAAACTGCATAGATTGAGTGTACTGTTGAAATTTACATGTACTTTTCTGTGGTTATAAAACATTTCCAATTATCTGCTGTGAGGAAACAGGGTGTGTTTTAATAATAAGGATCCACACTTCACTCTATGTTGTGCAAAAACTGTTCCACCCGTCGCGTCTAATTCGCCCTTGAGTGGAGCTAAAGGATTGATGTAAAGAAAGTATTCGCAGTGCAATAGTAAGATTATTCAAGATGTGGTCCCATACTACTTGTATATTTCCTTTATTCACAAGTACTACCCGAGTACCCGATGTACTTGCTAATATTAATGATAGCAAATGGCTTACCTTTTTGTAATCCAATGTGTAAAGTTATAATGCCTACGTAAGTATAGTCTTGTCTTGATATAAATTTCGCCAGATATATTATTGAAAAAATTGTATGCCAAATTACGTCAAGTCGAGGAAAAAAACACCTGCATAGTTACATAATGGTGTTTGTATGTAAAATATAATGTACATACATTGTAATAATCCTCTGTACGGTTTATATAAATATACATATACAACAGATATGTATTAGAGTGCAATAAAAGCAATTGCTGTAACTTAAGTAGTTAAGTATAACATTGTATTGTATATATAAGTACTGGTAATAAAAGGATAATGAAAATGAGTAAACATGCTGCGTAGCATTGTAGATAATGAAAGGACGGATCACGATTACTTGTAACATAGTTGCTAAATGTATACATAAATATTACTTACTAGTTACTATTAAAGAAAACGGCCAAATACAAAACGTATTGTTATATCCGTAAATATGAAATAATTTAAATATCATGTACTAATATACATACGCCGTGCTTACGTGAAAACGTAATTTTTTTTTATGACTACGCTTGTTTCGTGGTGTGTTTATTACTCTGTCATCGGTAGTAAATTGCAAAACGCTCAGTTTAGTGAGATCATAGCAGTTACAAGCATCCAAGCAATCATTTTACAATCATCCTCATATTTGCAAAAGCATTGCATAAACATAAATTTTAGATAGCACCCTCTGTACGAACAATTTAGATATATCCAAGGATTTTTCCATTGATGCCACTGTCATTTTGATGATAATCAGTTTCCATTCCCTCCATGAAAGCCCTAGTTTCGTTTGTCTTACCGTCTGGTAAACACGCAAACATTTTATACAATATAGTCAATATACTCATTCAATTACCTTCACGTAACTTATTTTTTTTATAGCAAAATGGAAGATAAGCGGTAAATTTTAAATATTTACATGATATCAACATGGCTTCTACTTGACTGATTGGTTAAAATAAATAAATAAATTGTAAATGTGTTCATTTTTTCACGGCTAAGCATAGTTTAATTAATGTTTTCTTTATACAATGCAATTCTTGATCATGATGCGGTTTGTTGTATAATTTTATGGGTTTATATAAAAAGCCGTAGAACAGAAAATATGAAAAGCAACGAATGCAAATCGACCCATAACCCTTTCTCTGTACTTCCTTCGTTCCCCGATCATTTTAGAACTTTGGCAATTCAAAGAGAAACTATTGCGATCGTGCTGGGAGCCAAAGTTGTTCTCCCTCAAAATACCGATAAAGCAGTATATTAAACATATACAAATACATATTTCATGGTATTCATATTAAAAATATTTATGCCCATGCAGTAATGGTGAATGGCCCGTATTACTTTTGAAGCAAATGGACAAAGTGGTGAGCTTAGTCTTATATAACAGCAACTTTATAGGTTTTAACCGTGTGCCATTTTCATGCATAATATGCAAAAAATTCATGAACCTTCTAACCTTCATATGTATGTAACTGAAACAACAAAATGTTTTTAGTGCGGTGAAATTGATGCAATGAGAAAGTTTGGCTGTAACGGAAATGCTCTGGTGATTACAGGAAGGAAGGAAGCAGGGGAGAGTGTCGGTGATGATAAGTGTGAGTGTGGAACCCTGTCATCATTTTTGGACCGTGTTTGCCCATCAAAGACCCTGGGTGGTTCAACCTCGACTTAACTTTCTACTCGTTCATTTTGCAAACGGTCATTTTTAGGTCTGAACCCTGCTCAGGAGAAGGTTAACTATATAGCTGCTATAGCACTTTGTGGGTGGGGATGAATAATACCGTAAAATGTTAAACTACAAGAAAGCGCAATACAACATCCAGGATGTCTTTAAAACGACGTATGTGAGTGGTGTAGTGAGTGAGCAAAAAGTCAATTGCACGCCACCAACTTTGCTGCATAGAAGCTTGACAGGGAGAAGAGGTTCATACACTGATTATTAACACGAAGAAAGGCAAACCTTATCGAGGTGGTATTTGCAATAATACGTTTATATTGATATGGTGGAAAGTTGAAAGTACACACCCCCATACACGCCTTGAGACACCACACGCAGACACTTTCTATTTTCTTTCTTGCCACCAGAACGACGGGAAATAATATCCTCTCTCTCTCTCCCTTTTCCATTCACCAACAGTGGAGAGAAAATAGCTGTGTGTGTCGTAATAGTAAGGAAACGGCATTATTGAGCAATATTGTTCTTTTATATCTTATCCGACTTTCCCATTCCCGACAATTTTCAAGATTTTCGTTTAGCATTACTATAAAGCCTTAACTTCCCTTAGGGGTTTTAAAAATAGAGCATAATATAGAAAAAAAGTAAATGGGTTACGAGATCAATTTAGCAAATGAGACTGTTTCATTCAAGTAACAAAATATATTGTATGTGCTCCATGATTCTATGTGGCTCTGCAGAGTACCACTTTTCCTGATGGATGCATAAAAATAAAGAAAACAAAGGAGGAAAACATTCTTTGAAAAAATAGAGAATCGCCTTCGACAATAACATGCCAACAGGCAAATTCATACGCGTACATATATCACACTGAGAGAAGAGAAGACCCAAGAAAATAGTCAATGCATTTCTTGGTCTCAAAAGAAATCTCATTGGATCATTATTATAGATACATTCACGCTTCTTTTCTTCTTATTAGTGTCCATCTCTTCCCTTTTGAAAAAAAAACACATTTTATTGTTTGAACATTGTATACATGTAAGTTCGTCCACGCAGAAGCACCAGTCAATGGTAAAGTGAAAGTAGTAACGAACGTAATGTAATTGAGCATTTCTTCTTACGTGAATTCTCAAGTGTTTCAAGATCTTTTTTAGCTTGACCGATGCTAATAATTCGGAATTGTGGAAATAGGTTTTTTAAGAAACATGCTCACCATACCATACATACTTATATATTGGTCGCTTGTGTAAGCCTTTGCGTTGCGACCATTGAACACGTGGTGAGTGTAATATAGCTTCTCCTTCAACTTAAGCGCGTTGTTAACATCCCAGTACCATGGCTTTACTATGAGTGCTTGTGGGAGAAAGCAATTCTAAGTGTATATAAGAAACAAGTGGTGTGGTCTATTTGCTTTCTTTCCCATCTTCTTTTTCCTACAATATCCTTTGCCCATTCAATCCTATTCGTTTTATTTGTGCCATTTTTTTTCTTGTATAAAAATGTGACTGGATACATTTTGTGTGATAGCAATTTAGTTTTAAAAGCCCAGTGCAATGTTTGTGCAGAATAAAGAGAAATGATAAAACTTACAAAGGACTTACACAAATCCCTCTTAAAGAAACTTGTTTGCAGGGATATTGCTGCACCAATGGTAGAAGAGAAACCAGTAAGTATTATTTTAAAAGAATATGAGCTCAAGCAGATTGTCCACATCCTTTGGTCTCATAAATGTAAGGTTATTCCGTTTTTGTCTTTCAGTTTTAAGTCAGATTAAAATATCCAGCCCATACTACTATTTTGACATTAATTCGTCAAGATATAATATTTTGTGAAGCTGGAAACTCGAAAAGAATGTACGTAAAATTTGTTGAATGAAACAGTTTTGAACGAAAGGATATTTAGATTGAACGTCATCATGAGAGACATAATAGCTATTGTACAAAATTGTTTATTAAATTAATCCTGCCAAAAATAGTTACTGTGTACGTTCACATTGATTGAAATTGAATTGATTGCTAAAGAATTATGTTTGTTGGCTAAAGATCTTTCTCTAGTTTTCTTTTCCTAATCCCATGAGTTTTAGGGTCACTAAACTTTGTGAAAAGCATCAGTCTATTCTTTCCGTTCCAATTTCCAAGAAGCATGGAAGGTGTGCGTTCCCAATGAAAACGAAGATGCACCAGAGCCTGAAAGTTCCACGAGCGAAAAGTAAGGTATTTTTAAGAGTAAAACCTTAAGATCATTATTTTCTAAGTAAAAAGCTTTTGAGCTAATGTCAGTGCAAATACACATATAACAAACAATGTGACTGTAAACGATCTTACTTTCTCAATGTTACAGAGCTTCGATTAGCACCTAAATCAAATACTGCATTGGTTGCTTAAATTGAAAGAGAAGCAAGTCCTCGTGTGTGCACGCCTAGTGGTATCAGTAAACCTAGCAAGAGAAATAAGTAACTTTCCCTTGAGAAGTGTAAGCTGCAGCTAATGTGCTCATCACAAACAAAAATGTCGTAATCAGTCATCATGAGAATGTGCAAAACGTAATGGCAGTTCATTACAAGGATTCCCAAAAAATAGTATATTTCCTTGTACTTATGGTAGTACACAACCCCCGAAGAGTATTACCACTTACCACCACCCATATTTTCTTTCATAATAACGAGCGTATGAAATATAATACATCTCGTCATCAATTCAACGAAAACACAGCGAAGTTCTCCAACCAATAAGTGTACGTACGACTTAAATTGCAATGCCGTAGAGATACGTGAGAAAATCAGTGTCTGTATCTTGATACCTGGTTAACGAGGAAAAATAACTCCCAGGATGATACCGGATGAAAACGCTACAAATGAACTCGTATGCAGTCTTGTGTGTTTCAGTACAAGTCGCAAAATGTTTTCAGGGCAAAGTTCCGCGTATTTTCATCTCTATTATATTTCTTTAGTCATTGATCATACTCTTCAGATTAATTTGGGAACCGGAAAATCCTTATAGCTAGCAAGACTATTCTGCAATAATATTTTTCAAAGTTTTAACTTTGCCAATTACTCGTCTTCTTCACGATACATAATAATATCTCTGCAGGCTGATTAGAAGTAGGTGCTGAACGCTTGATTAGGTTTTTTTTCATCGTAACATCCATAACTGGATGTACAAGTTGAGATGAGATACATAGTTGCGTTGCACTACACTAACTTATTCAAGAAATGTGATCTCGAAGAAAAGCCAATGAATATAAATTACGTAGGTACATGGTGTGGCACGCATAATAAACAGCTTTTTATTCCAAATTTCTTACAATACGTAAGACCAGGAAATTACCACAAGTTATATACCTATGTAGACTGTTCCTCCATCCCTGTCGTGCGATAAGAAGGAAACACGAGCACAAAATAATAATGCATTACCCTAAGAAAATACTTACTAAGTTAGGCAATGTTTATAGGTTCCTTGAAAAACTGATCTTGTTTTATACGAGTTTGAATAGATTGTAGAATTGTGCACAATGGATGGATACCCTGCAAAAAAATCGGTATCTGCATTGCTATTAGACGAGCTTTCAATACCTTTTTCCAGATCTTCAGTATAATATTCTAATGAGATATGTTGTGTTGCATTCTATTGTATTGTATTGCTTCCTACGAAAAAAAAACAGATTTTCGTTCTCGTTCACTTTCTTCACTAAAACGATTTAAAGAGGCTTTCCGTTTATATTTGCTGCATAATAAATTTTTATAGCCTCTCGTATTTCCAACAATTGCTCTAGTGGGCCTGTTTTTATAACAAACTATTTTCGATAGAAAGTGTGGGACACAAAGTACATGTTTGGAATGGGAAATAATAGTGAAGCTGGAAGAACAGTACACAAACAAGCTCAGACTTGGGTACTGCTACTTTCAT
>JAQFZG010002202.1:0-17553 GCA_034695465.1 Entomobrya nicoleti
ACCACCACAAATCCTACCTTGTTACTTGTTTCTTTTGCCTTATTTATAAACAGTGCTTTACGGAGCTCATCGAACTTAACATTCATAATAATCACTATTTAAATCGTAATAGGTCAACCTGATTACACATACTAGCAAATATATGTTCAAAAATATCTTTTCCTTGCATAATGCCGTAAGGTATACAATCGTAATTCCTTGTTGTGGGAAACATAGTTGGCGACAGAGGTTGTAAGAATAGAGTATATGGTAGTAGAATGTTTAAGGTTTCGGATTGTTTGTGGTTCTGGTAAAAAGTTTGTAAGTATTAAGTTTTATGTGATTATGTGCGAAGCCTTCAGCTCGCACACGAGGTTTGTTAAACCCTAAGGTTTTGGCTGGCAAGTGAATCGGAAGTGAGACAAGCAAGCCTCTCATTATTAATTTTCGTGTGCGAGGATAGTTAAAAAAAGTAAATTGATGTTAACAAATCGTAATTGCAGTATATGCAGAGCAAGCAATACTAACCAGTTCCAGTATAATTAGCTGTTGTGATTAACTAAGCTATGGTGTAGTTTGTAGCACGATCGACATGTATTTGGGAAGACCAAGGTTTGGATCAAGGATGTGTCACTTACTTTTTACTCACAACTTAAAGCTATACAAAAACTCCATTTCATAGTTGTTTGAGAATAAACTGATTTTTTTTTAAAAGTGAAGTAAACTATTAAAATGATTAAAGGTAAAGTGTCAGGTTATTCAATGCAAATACGTAATTTCCATGATTCCTTGCCCGTTTAAATTCATCCGATCAAAGAAATTTGATATTTTCAGTCATCCAGAAAGGATCCGCCGGCCACCTTTTTTGGTGATTCAAGATGGGAAGCCCTACCAAATTTAAGGGGCACCGTCGGCAGAATATAATTATAACCAGTTCTTTAAAAGCATACCCAAAACATATTGCGCAACCTCTTCATTATATATTCCAAAAAATATGTACCACGTACCAGGATTACAATCATACATAACCCTTTACCAATATGATTTAATCACACATCATTAAACCGATTTTAATTACTAAATTAAAATTCACTTAACCAAAAATACAATTATGAAAGTGTTCATGCCTTGTTCCTAGCTGGTTAGATAATCCGATACTTCTATCTAGTAATATTCAGACTGGTAAAACAATGTAAATCAAGATTATTCCATAACTTTAAAATGTCGGCCACCTTCTAACAATATTTTGTCTAGTTTCTCTCACCCAAATACAGCTTATAATTGGCCAGGTTTCCAGTTATGATTTGAAATCCAAATTGCTAAACTCAATAACCGTGCTGGACCTAGAAAACGGCGAATTTGAATCAAAATAATCTGACGAAATATATCATTTCGTCAATTCATACGCAATTTAAAAAAACACCAATTCAATGCTGCAGTCATTTAATATAAATTTGTTCCCCTTTCTTGAAAAGTTTGCGGAATATAACTGCCTTGTTGTAATCAACAATTTTCAAGGTGTAGACATAACGCCTTCTATTACTTTACTATCAGTTCTGAGAAAGTTCGAGCTTGCAGTCTTAGACATACAGTACAATGTAACCCGTAATAATCCTCAAAACATGAATACGATTTTGTGGACTGAGCGAAGTGCTATCATATATTAATGGAAAATTCGCAATAAATCCAGAAAAAATGGTAATCGATTAAATATTTCATGGCTGTCCAATTTCTATGTTTTATAAATCAATTACATTAATTAACCAATACGCTAGTATTTGCACGGTCCTGAATCCCCAATTGTTCGCATCAACTTCAAAACCATGGCACTGTCAAATTCAGGTGGACTTGCTAATGCCGGATATAGTATTCAATATTGAAAAACAAACAGAAATATTTGGCTACTCAGAAGTACTAAATTTTCTCTCAATGAAAAGTTCAATGCCAACTTTCAATATACTTTTAGATTTAAAGAAAAGCATTAACGAATTCTCAGCAGAGTCTGTACTTATTTGGATTTCCAAATTCAATTCAGATTTTTCTGGTGAGACTACTTTATCATATGTGCGATCAGTGGTAACAAATCTACATATGGTGCATTTGGAACATCGCTCCATGTTTAAATTGTCCGGGCTTAGTGTGCGCCACCAAACTCACTTATGTCACTTTATCAATAAAGTACGTCATGTTTCTTGACATTGCTCGAGAAAAATAACCATTTCTAGGCTTTATCCACTCAATGAGATGGGAAAGAACTTTTACACTTCTGCAACAAAAATTTCTGAACAAGAAATTCATGTTAATCAGACCACTTGACATATTTCAAAAAATGGAGAATACTGATCCAGATCCCATACGCATACTTGCTTTCGCGTACGCGTCCATTTTTATTTATGTTTGGGGAATATAACTTTCAAAATGCCAAATGCTAAGCTTGTTACCAGAAGTGATCGCACTTTCAGGTTCCTAAGGGCAGGATATTTGGATGAAGTGCATTACGGATATCAGGTTGCAGTACTCCAAATAAGTAACCAATTTGGAACACTTCGGTTTATAAGTTGTGGATACAAGGACTTGAAGCAATTTCCGATTCATCAATTCATGTCCGTTTTTGATACAGATGTCTGGAAATGGATAGCATTTGCCATAGTACTTCTTTCCTTTTGCATAGTTTACTTGTTTGGCAAAACGTGGAAGTTTGTAGCTGATTCGGGTGTGTGGTGTATTATCAAAGTTTTATTGTAACAAAGTGATCCCTTTCCACAAAGTATGGTCGATTCAGATTTATCTTTTGTGGAACACTATTGTCTGGAGTTGTAATTAGTAATGTATTTAAGAGCACAAACGTGTACAATATTTTGACTCCAATAGAACGCATTCCATTTCAAACTATTGATGAGTTGGTTAGTCACAACTTTTCAATGTTTAGCAGACTCTCTAAATTTAGCTACTATTTATCCAAAATGGGAAATCCTAATTTTACAAAAATTCAAATTAAAAATAAGTCGTTTCGAATTGAAAAGGAGTTCGGTATTCAGGTGTTTGGCAGCACTGAAATTAGTAGGACATGGGACGACATTTCTATAGTTTATGAAACCAATACAGTACTTGAAAACTTCGCCGAACTGGAGTTAGCAGTAAATTCAACTAGGATACACCGTGGTCTGACACGAATACTAATGGGGCCATTTGAGTATTTTGGTCTGATTGTAAAAGCAGATATAGTTCAAAAATCGTACAAAAAAATTCGGTTACGGTTCCAAAATGCTTACTGAAAAACACGTTTGGAAAAATCAGGAGAAACAAATTATTGATGACTTATAAAATGTAACAAATCAGCGTGGGTTTTACCGAAATATTTAGGACACCGTTTATCAAGAGAACTCAAAAAGACCGGGAAGCATTCAGATGTTGGAATTAATCCTTTGAACAATCCACACATTGTATTCGTCTACACTGGTTTGATACCTACGTCGTTATATAAACGAGCTTCTTGGATTGCCAGTGCTAATTTGCTTGAATGGTGGCAGAGGTTGATTAACAAAACTCATTTGGTCAATATAAACTCTAATGAACCTCCTACAAAACCTAGCATGTCAGGAAATACTCAACTGATTTTTACTTTGCTGGGAAGTGGTCTACTGTTTGCAATAAGTTGTGTGATTTTAGAGCTTAGAAAGCCTATCTTTATGGTTTTAAGAATAATTATTTATTTTCTCTCTAACGTAATAACGCAAACATTACAATAATTTATTAAGACGTTTTGCTAACTTTCTTATCAACAGTTTCATTCGAAAGTCGTTATTTTTCTTCCTAAACATAAATCTGACTTTATAGGTTTAGCAATCGCTTTCGAGCAAAGATGTATTGTTAAAATAATGTATTTAAATGTTCCTTATTATCAACGTCGTTCTGCAATTGTTACGAAGCAAAATTGGATACATAAATTTGACTTAGGTCGTCCTTACCGATCGTCCTTTCCAGGAATATTTTATAGTCGAATGTTAAATATTTTAGAGCATATCTGTGATATAAGCAGATGACATATGTGTGTATCATACTAGGTTTCAAACCTAAACAAATACAGTTCGCAGAATTAAATTTAATGATTTTTTCCTCTCTGAGCGACCAAACACGACTACAAATAAGCGTAATCTACGTCTCGTCAATTTTAAATATTTGGAGACGAAGAAAAATATAATAAATGAATCAACCAGATATAAGCCCAGATATTTTGTTTTAGCGTTCTATATGCAATCAACTATTTATTATGCGAGACTTCTCGAACGGTCAACGAAAACCTTTTAGTTGGCAAAAATAAATGTTTGCTTAAAATTGTATTCATAATTGATTTACTTTTTGATGATAAGATAACCAATTTGAAAAAGTAGGAATAAAATGTTAATTAATGTGAAATACTTTAGTTTATTTTTAATGGCCGCTTATGAACTATCACTTTCCCAATTTTTAGGACTATTTAACTCTAACCAAAAATATAAGTTTATGGATATCATACAGTATACATAGATGAAAATGTGCTGTCTTAAATTAACAGGGTGAATTAAAATATTTCTTAACGTATAAATGTTTGTGTGTTTTTTAATTGTCTAATTGTTTAAAAATAGTATTTTGTGAAATGTTTGTGGTGTGCACGAATCAATACATATTAATATATGACTCAAAAAATGTTTTGTAACCACGAAATTTACCAAATTGTTAAGTGTGATTGTCCACACATAATTTGTTGCACAAGTTTTTTCTTTTTACTTTTATTAATTTAATAGCTAGGTGTTATTTAACGTTAACAGCATATTGATTGCATTTTGAAGCATATCATCACAAATTAGAATGCCCAACTTTGAATTGACATTGCCATACGGCCCCAGCTTAGAACCAATAACTAAAGGACAGCTTCGAACGACTCTTTTGGCAAACTGTGTTTTAGCATTTGATGCAAGTTGTTCGCGAATCCATTGACAATTAACTCTGACCTCACCTGCATGAAGTGTCAATATTATAGCAACACCAAGTGCTAAAATGGCCACACAAATAAAAATTACATACAATATGAATTGAACTTTGCCATACAGAGCAAGTGTTCCGTAAAGAGCAAATGAACCTAGGAATATTCCGAAATATACAAGCTGCGTAAGAAACTCACTCATTACCTCATTACTAAAAATTAGCATATACTGCGTCATTCTGAACCGATTTTGTAAGAATTTGGAGGAACTATCAGCAGAGAAAAAGCAAACTTTACGTAAACTAGTTTTACTGCTAAATCGAATTATGCTCTCTACTCCAGCCAAAGTATTTTGCAAAATAGATATGAACACTGAAACGTTGTTTGCAATTACTAAACTGTTTATCATGGATGCCAAGAATTTTACCAATATACTTGTTCCAAAACATACCTGCAAAGGGCACCAGGAAACTATAAATGGGACAATTAGCACACAAAATGTCAATAAAGGAATAATAGAAGTCATGGCCCAAACTATGATTTGACTAATAGTGTACCGTGCAATTTTGGGTTTCGTTTGATATGGATAAATCAACAACTGTATAAGTTTACAGCATTCTGTAACTATACACTGAAAAAACTGATTCTTTGTACAAATGAAACGATTGACTGAGTTAAAAATGGCAAACAAACATGCAAATATACCGTTAAAAGCCACTTCTTCAAATGGTTTCTCGTTAAAGTGACCCCAATGGCTATATATGTATGTTAATCGGCCAATGAAGTACGGAAGAAGAATTCCAGTGAAGGTATACATGGTTCGGCGGAATCTTTTGTAATATTTGCTGTTGTATTTGGGATGATCGCTGAGAATCTTCAATTCGTCGTTAAGGTAGTACGGCATGGGTACATAATTTTGGATTTTGGAGTGAACCTTAAATGTTGAGTCTGTAAAAGACATACTTGCAGAGTATTAAGTATTCAATATCGTAATTGTCAAATCTGTTGTTGGCTAATTTTCAGGTGGAGTAACCAATGTTGAACTGTGTATAGCTGTGCAGTCAAGGTTTACCTTATCCGTCTACCTCTTCCTGGGTAATGAGCCAAAGTCAAGTTTTTCAGGGAAGTATGCACCTTTTCTGATGAACTAAAATTGTTATGGTAATGTGTAGGGCTGCTTTTTTATAGATGCTCGGGCTGGATGAGTTTACCTGGGATTCGGAACAGCTTGCACCAAATAATTAACTTCAAAGTCAAAAACTCGTATTCGAGTTATCTTCAAGCCAACATAAGAAACAAGATAAATACGTTCATACAAAATGATAAATTATTCAGAATATATCAAAAGTTAAATAGCTTTATACAATATGACATTTGAGCGATTCCTTTGGTAATGGAGTAATGCGACTTACGAAATTACTTGCTGAATATACTTAGCCAACCTGAAAAAATATATTTTCCTGAACATCGAATCGAGGCGAAAATAAACTAAATATTTATATTTAACTAAATAATAATGAATGTCAAATTTAACCGAACGATTTTTTCCACAAGATGTACTACGGTGTAGTGAGATTTTTCATTTTAGTTGTTATGTATATAATTTAAGTAAAGTAATACCAAGCTGATGATCTATCAAAATAAGCTTGATTAAATTCAGATAAAGCTTCAAAGCGGCATATATTTGAAGTATTGGTTATATATTATCATCGTTGCGTAAAGGTCATAAAAAATTACTGAGTTTTTTGCAGGCATTCCGATACAATCGGCTAATATGCTTGAAGGGCAAATGTCTTAGTTTCAGTTATCTTGATCGCACCTAATAGCAGCTTAATATTTCACAAACCTTCTAGCGGCAAAATATAGCACTCAAAAAGCTTCTGAAACGATGACCGGTTTCCAACTCGTAACCTGGCTTGGGAAATTAAATATTCACTTCGAAAGCTTCGAATTTTTATCTTTTTGATGTTTATCAAAGTGGAAGATTTTAACCCCAAGTCTTGACCGATACTTGAAAAATTTATAAAGAAACCAAGTCGACTTTTTAAAAATCAGTTTTCCGAAGCAAAAGTCGAGCATAAATATAAAGAACAATGTTTCCACATCAAAATATTTCACGAAAATTTTCATACAGTTTAAAGTTCACATCTTTTTTGCTATATTCATTTTCCAACTATAAACCCTATTGACAAGAATCGAAAAGATAAAAACTTGAAGCTTTCAAAGTAACTATTTATTTTCCCCGACCAAGTAACCAGTTGGAAACCGGGCATCATTTTAGATGCTATTTGAGTACTTTACTGTTACCGCTAGAAAGTTTGTGAAATAATGAGCTAGTTTCAAGAGCAATCAAGATAACTGGAAATAAGTTATTTATCAAATTTTTCTACTCGATGCCTAACCAACTGCTAAACAAAGCGCCGTAATAGCGCTGATCAAAATTCCATTCCAGAACGATGTAAAATTAGTCACTCTAAAGTACAAAACACCCTAAACCAATATTGCGAAAAACGCAACCAATACCTTGAAAAATTCCCACCATTTTATATTGCTTTGCAAAAAAGAAAAAAGAGCTTACACGCAATTTTCAAGATACAATCTTTATGTTATAAATGATATACTCAATGATCGTAATTTCCTTAAATAAGATATTATGTTCCACCAAGAATAAAAGTATTCAGCCTTTTAAATTGGGTATGTGGAACTCAAAATAAGAATTGTTAGAATTTTTACAGGTTCTGTTTGTATCTATACATTAAGAAAATGTAAATACATATGCAAACATGCATAACTGAAACCCCATAAACTATGACAAAATAAAGCAATTTCCTATCGGTAAAGTACCTTAAAATATATGTGAAAAGGCTTTTAGAATGACATCACATCATACACATCTCGTTTTGAATTTCAGAAGATATGAAGGTGCAATGCTAACGCATAGCGGTTAATATAAATATCAAAGTCTAATGCCTTTCATAACAACTTTTTTATTAGTGACTAAAATACTAGATGATGTGCATATCGGATGTACATTCATGATTGATTGTATATCACCGCATCTTGTTTAAAACTAATTTAAAAAATTGCAGTCATTAACTAAAGTAAATCTCGGCATTCCAGATCGTTGTATTGAAACGTGATTTTATCTTCTCGGTATTATTTATTCTCAGTATATTTATATTTTTTATCCAAAATGTATCATTTTTTATAGTTTTCTGATCAGCACCGTTTGGGGGCCCCACTAGAACAGGGATCCTTTTATGTGCCAAAAACTACTGCTTGTGTAGGGCTTTGCTGTCTTAATGTGAATCGTCAGTTTTTTCTTTGTGGAAAATGCGAATCACAGACCAATGTTTTCCTGAACTTGGAACAAAAACTCCAACCGCATCTCCAACAAGGCCCACAGCAACGAGACTGCCAGCAACAAGACCTTCAACCAGACTAAAGGTTAATTGGAAAGGATTAAAACTAGAAAATATACAAGACTCTGCTAAAAGATCTTCAGATTCTGCTATTTCTCGCTGAATAATATTGACGACACATCTACATATCGACGGGTAATATACGGCATGTCCTATATGCAAACCAGACGAAATGCTGAAATATCCTACATGCTCGCCAGCTTTTAAGACGGAAGGACCTGTATGCAAATATACAAAATTTACAGGAAAGCAAAAAATCTAAAAAGGGTCTTCAAACCAATGGGTCGTATTGTAGGTGTTGGAAAAGGAGGCATTTTTAGATGATCACGCGTCGACTCGAGATGACCTAAAACGCCCAAAGGGCCCAACCGCCCTAAACAGAACATGCCGTTAAGTTCGTTTCACAGGACCAGCGTTAATGAAACTATTATTCAGTGACACAAAGAGTCAAATTTTACTACAAAAAGAGATCAATTTATTTCAAATCAGACCAATATTCATTTGGAATGTGCTTTATTCACCCAGCAGAAATCCTGATGGCTGCAGCAAATCTATGTTCGTCAAATTTTCTTTTTGGTAGTAGAATCTTTTATTTACATCTTCCTTAAATCTTCAACTATCAATAATCCGAGTAAATAACTACTACTTATTCCTCCAAAATGCCACAAGTGTTAGAATAAACTGTACTCATATCGATTATCATCGTCATATAAATGTGATCAATCCAATTGGCCATTTGTCTGTTTCATTGACCTGTGATTGTAAATTAGAACTGAATAACAAATAAGACATTCTCACTCCACCATTGTGAGTATCAGAATTGGAAAATTATATGCCTACAGTATATACAAAAATTCCTATTGAATCCATAAAATTTGGACATTTTAGTGAATCTCTAAAAGCAAAGTATTTTGCGATAGAACCTTTCTTCTTCATTAGAGTATGACTTTCTTGATCATTTCATTGAAGATCGGAAATCAAAATCAGTAAAATTTAATTTGACAAAATTACCTTCTGACATGCTACAGCATTTTGTAACGTATCATAACGTGTGGAGTACACAAGTACATGATGATCATGTGGAATGGAATTCTATATAATTTTTTGTGTTATAGTTTCAAGCATATGGTATCCCTGCATGTCCATTTCATGCCTTATTGCCAGCCGCACATGCCCTTGTAGCGCCAGCCGTAAATATAACGATGCAACATGTGTTTGTCGAAAAGCCGTATTATTTCACAATATTTTTGATTCTTATTAGTGTGTTGGATATAATGCATAACCTTTTGAATAATAAGTATATTGTACTGTTTATTTAGGTCTTGTTGTAGAATCAGACTTACAAGACGAGCTGGAGACCATAATTCCTCCGCCGTTCGTTTCACTCCTTCTCCTGACGATAAAAAATATGAAAGAAACAAGAAACAAAGCAACCTGATTCTCTCTGTAACTCAATTTAATTTTTTTGGTTGTTACATGTGCATCATAAATATAAAACTATAATCAATAGCTCCGCTTTGAGTAATGTAGCTGCAGTGTTGAAATATAATAGTAAATACAAAATTGATTATATATAAATTGAATAAGAAAGTGCACTATGAGCTGCAAAGTTATCACGCCATGCCAAGTCCTGAGCCATAAAAAGTGAATAGACCAAATTATAATGAATTAAATTCTAATTATGACATGTATAGCGATGGTTATCTTTCAACTATCAATTTGTGATGTGTGATGATTTACAATTATTATTTTGTTTTGTACATAATTGCTTAGAGCACGCAGTTGCATGCAATAAAAAAATAAAGTCTTAGGAAAATATACATAAATTTGAAATGAATGAGTTCAAGAATGAGGCAATAATGGCCGATAATCAAATGAAAATAAATAAAAAGTTGAAATGAGTAGGGTGCATCCATGGCCGCTTCACGTATGGTAACCTGTGCTGAAGTACTCATGAATAAAAACGATTATTATGAATGACTTCAATAAATAAATGAAAGCCTAGTATAAATAATTGCGCAAAAACTTGGCTTCAAACGCAATTTAATAAAATGCAGATGCAAAATAACCAGTTTTTTTGTATCGTATATCTTTACCACTTTATGTATTGCCACTTATATCTATTTGTACAACCCATGCTCCACGTAATTACAGTAAAAATTCTTTTCAGATTCATATGTACAGTTCAGATTTTGAGAATTCTGGGCAATGTACCCCCATTTTTCTAAATGGAAAATATCAAGCGCAAAAAGATAACCACTGCACTGGATGCAGAATTCTACTTTAGTTTAATTCGTTGTTGACATATTTGGAGTAAGACTACTCGTGTTATATTTGAAAAAATTATAGGTGTTTTTAAATGTGTTTTAAGTAATTCACGTGGAAAACAAAAAAATATTTTCCCATTCAGTTGGTGTGTAGTTGGAGAATTAAAAAAATAGGTAAGCAGAAATATTTATTGGTAGTTTTCCACGCGAAAACATGTGTACAAGTGTTTAATGTACAATTTTTTAATCGATTTATAGGAATGGGCTGTTGCAGCAATTATTTGCTTTCTATTTTTGACGTGGAGGGAAATTATTTCACTTTACAAAAAGCCAAGATCAAGGACGAAAATGGATAAATATCAGCGGGTTTTACTTGTTTTATATATCACAAATACACACGTGAAAAACTAGTTACTATTCTCACTTTTTTATGTTATGCAATTTTATTTGTTTATTTTTTATTAACAGATCGAGGGCGATAAAAGGGATGATTTCGGAAACTTCATCATTCCGTGCCCAGAAGCCGTTCGAGCTGTAAAAAAGCTAAGGGGAAGTACGAAGAAGAAGGCTTTTGCCATTTTTTCTGACGATTTCTGGGGATTAATTAATCAAGCCGATCGTGACGGTATTTCCGATACCGTTATATTTCGTATCCGTCAACAATGCCGCAATGAAAAATGCCGAACTATCACAATGCCGTAAATCGTAACGCCGAATGTCACATTGCCATGAATCAAATTGCTGTAGTCAGAATACCTTTATTCAGAATACCCCATTTCAATTAGCCGTTTCAGATTGCCGCATAACTTGTGGCCGCGTCGATCAAAATGCCGTTTAAAAAACGCCGCATTGTTCATAATTTATTGATACATGAGAAACGGCATAATATTAGTGACTAGTTACACATGAAAGACGGTATAGCGATAATGACACATGCAGGACGGTATAGCAATAGTGACACATGAAGAAAGGTATAGCAATAGTGACACATGAAGAAAGGTATAGCAATAGTGACACATGAAATACGGTATAGTAATGTTGACACATGAAATGCATTTATGGAATATCGAAGCGGCGACGAGCGAAGCGAGGGAAGCCGGAGCGCCGCGAGATGGAGCGTAGCGACAGAACCTACCCGAAACTAGTACAGAATATCTTTTTTTAAATTTCTCGCAACACTCTTTTATTGCTTTACTACATTCCATGTCACCTATGCTATACCTTTCTTCATGTGTCACTATTGCTATACCTTTCTTCATGTGTCACTATTGCTATACCGTCCTTCATGTGTCACTATTGCTATACCGTCCTGCATGTGTCATTATTGCTATACCTTTCTTCATGTGTCACTATTGCTATACCGTCCTGCATGTGTCATTATTGCTATACCGTCCTGCATGTGTCACCACTGATATACCGTCCTGCATGTGTTACTATTGCTATACCGTCTTTCATGTGTCACCCTTGCTATACCGGTTATGACTTAGTCGGCAAAGTGAGCTGCGGCATTTTGAGCACTGGAGTCGTTTGAACGTATCCATTTCGTGCCACGGCATTATCATTTTTTGGCATTTTGAGTTTGCGGGATAGAAAGTACGGCGTTTCGTTTGCGGCATTCTTATTTTTCGGCAAGCCCATCCTTCGGCATTTTATGTGCGGCATTTTAATTGCGGCATTGTGATTCGGCAATTTGATTTTGCGGGATTGTGAACGTGACCCTTATATTTAATAAAGTAAGTTATTTATTGTAAAATATTTGATTTTCACAATGAAATTTTTGACTGCATTTTATTCATTTTCTACATGTGATCTTTTTCGCTTAATTTTTATATTGTTATACATGAATGGCTATTATTTTATGTGTTTTAGTATAAAGGAATCTGTAGACACACAATTATCAAAAATAAATTATAAATTGTAAACATTTTGGTATTTTTATTTTTTTCCTTTCACAGATCATGATGGAAGCGTTATTTTTCCTCCTGGTTTTATTTGAAGGGGTGGCATGCTGTGTTTATTATTTTTCCTGTGGGACTTGCCTTGAGAATTTTTATGCATTTGTACAGGAAAGAGATATGACTTATAAATGTGTTTCGTGGACACTTGACATTAGAAGAACGTTTTGAACTTCGAATAGGTGTTAACGTTTGGATATAGTACGAGAATATTTTAAATTTAAAAAATAATTCGAATTTTAATGCATTTATTGTTCTCCACAAAATTAACAGCAAATACTGAAAGAAGATACAGAAAACAAGAAATGTAAAATGCCACCAACACCAAAAAATCCCAAGCCACAACAGTTTTACCTACCCCCAATTCTCTAACCACAACAACTCTATCCAACATCTCAACTTTAACCAAAACCGTTCTACCAACTACTCTCTCTCCCTGAATCAAAGGCGGCCCCGTTATCCCATACATTAACAACAGGACACCAATTTCAGCTGTTTCAACAGCACGGAGTGCTTTCCGTTACCGGCCCGTTGCTAACATTACGTTTTGCTAACATGTAAAATTTGCTAACAATCCGATTTGCCAACACGACCTTTTGCTAACATTACGTTTTGCTAACATAACAATTTGCCAACATTCGAGATGCTAACACTGCAATTTGCTAACAATGCAAGATGCAAACAATGAAGTCCACTTTGCTTGGACATCTAACTTTAGTTGCTGCAGTTGGACTAGCCCACAGAGTACACAGAGACGCAATCTCATACAAATGGCATGTATACGATAATGTACCATTGTTTCCATGAAGATTCTAACTTGCAGAAAAAATTTAGCAGATAGACTTGTATTGTACATAAATGCACTTCAGAGGCTGGTGAAAACCGATCACAACAGACAAAATTCTATTTGAGTCTTCAAATTATTGGTCGCTATAATGGTACATTAGAGCTTACATGTCATATAAGCAGGAGAACAGGCTTCATGTCACTTCTACGTTGTATATATTATTATTCTTTGGACTAGCCTTACTCTCAACACCATAACATGAGCGTACTTGGAAGCGCAAGGCTCTTTATGACTTTTGTTTTAATCTACCCCAAACCTTTGCATTGCAGCAATGTAAAGAGCCGAAATAAAATGAGACAAGATAAAGATGCTTGCGTCCCCAAATGCACTCAACACATGGTTTTGGCAGTAATACAACCTAAATCTAGTTTTGGTATGGTTTAGCGGGTTAAATATCCAATCCAACTCTTGTCACGACATGGTTCAGCTGGTTCGGTTGGGTTAAAATCCAACCCAACTCTTGTCATTACATGGTTCAGCTGGTTCGGTTGGGTTAAAATCCAACCCAATTCTTGCCATGATATGGTTCAGCTGGCTCAGTTGGGTTGAAATCCAACCCGACTTTAGCTATGCGATGGTTCAGCTGGTTCAGTTGGGTTAAAATCCAACCTGACTTTAGCAACGTCATGGTTCAGCTGGTTCAATTGGGTTAAAATCCAACCCAGCTCTAGCAATGTTATAGTTCAGTTAGGTTAGGTTAGGTTAAAATCTAACCCAACTTCAGCGCCCATGTCTATTGGGTAATAATTTCAGTTTAAGCCTAGCCTTCACGTAGTAAAGTTAGGGTAGGTCAAGATCCGTCGGTTGGTATTGTAACAAATGCAATTTTATTTTCGTATACTTTTCTCATTTACTTGTTAGCATATTGCAGTGTTAGCAAATTGCAGTGTTAGCATCTCGAATGTTGGCAAATTGTAATGTTAGCAAAACGTAATGTTAGCAAAGGTCGTGTTGGCAAATCGGATTGTTAGCAAATTTTACATGTTAGCAAAACGTAATGTTAGCAAGGGGCCTAGACCCAGTGCTTTCAATACAACGAATCCAACTAGCAAATCTGAGTTCAGTACAACTGGACCATTAAGTGAAGAAGTTTTTGAATAAATGGGTGTGACTACACTACCGACGAGCACATCTGAACTTGTGACTAGTTATGTATCTACTTTACCTAAACCCCAACTGTCCAACCAACCATCCAAAAAGGGGTGGTATTTCGCTGTTTGATGATATTACTATTTTAAATAAGTCGACGAAAAACAAGATTTATGGCACTATTTATAAGGAAGAGCAAATCAGAGACGACTTTTATATAAACTCTAGAATAGGTGTACATGTAGCTAGGTGTTTAACCCAAAGCAGGATGGGGGATGATAGCTTTAAATTTCGAGGGTATAATGCGAAGCTATGCATAAATGAGATTTGCTCTTTACGTGTAAAAGAGAATGAGGATAACAAGAAAGTAATATTCTACTGTAGATTGCATGAGTTAGACAGAAATAAATACATAAGTACATTTTAAACGATTTAAGTGATGATGAGAATTATTGTAATATTTTGGCATATATGTGCGTTAGTAAACTAAGATATGTATTTTTGTTCATGTTGAATGTTGTAATATTTGGAGACCAAATCAGAATTTACGATTGTTTTTAAGAAATGCACATATAAAGAGGATGTAAAAATTGTATGAATATGTATAAGTATGTATTTGTTGTGTTCATGACCATCCAAAGATCACAATCATGACACCCTTATGTAAAAAAAATAAAATTCCATACACCACCGTTTAATATTGGGTTTATATAGAATAGTAAAGAAAAAACTGAGCTAGAAATAATACTAAAACAAAATGTAAGCCATTGATATCACTTAAAATGAAAGTTCACTCTAACTATTCACGTACAAATTCAAAATTGCATTACAAAAAAATCATTTAGGAAATTTTGAAGAGTAAATATTTAACATTATAAATCGTTATTTGACAAATAAATTCAAATTTGACTTTCACTGTATTTATGGATTAGAAACGTTTGTCTAAGAAATAAAGACACAATATTTGGTTATTGAATAATTAAAGTGGGCAATTTCCGTGGAATTTACGTTTTAACTGATGACCAAAACGAAATGAAAAAAATGTCAGTTACCAATAAGCCACAGGTTTTATTATATTATCATTAGGCTATTAAGTAAACAATATTTTTCACAAATTCGTAAAAAATATGAAAAAATGATGAAAGAAAACTTTTTGATTAAAAATATTAATTATACAAATTAATAAAATGTACAAGAAAAAGGACAAATTTTAATAACAATCTTGTTACTAGAACCCTGCTTTAACATTGTTTACATTTGCATTACATTTACAATAGTAGAAGTAATAAAGCAATTAATAAGGTCTTTTATTTAACATTGGCTAGATGGCAATGTATAATTGGTTCCGGAGGCGTGGCCAGGTGTTCATGCGAACACCTGTTTCTGTGCCTGTCATGTTGTGGTGGTTCCAGTCGTGATCATGGCTGGCTAGGATCATGATCATGTGTGGATGCTGCTCAGTTGCATCGTTGACTGCACCATTAACTGCTCAGTTAACTTTACCATTAACTGCACCGTTAACTGCACCGTTAACTGCTCAGTTAACTGCTCAGTTAACTGCACCATTATTTGCTTAGGTAACTGAGCAGTGCTCGTGGTGATCAAACGATGATGATGAGTTTTTTTTGTTTGTGTCATCATGCACGGCAGTATGCAGTGGCAGATGGTCAGTCAATAGGTACTGCCACCACCACAGTTTACAAAACGTGCTATTTTTGCATCTGCACAAAGATGAGTTGCTTTTGCAAAGCAAAACAAGTTTGCTGACGCTATGTAAAGGCCATACGATATGACCATGCATTTTTGCATATCCGTGTACACTGCATTCAGCAGATGCAAAACTCTAAAGGGTCTATTGGTGCGTTCGCATAGGCCACTTGAGCAATTTTTTGTCACCCAAAAATGGAAGAATAGGTAATTGTACAGTGTCAATTTTGTGACTGTTATTACCATACTAGTGCTGGATTTGCTAGCGAAAGACTGTGCGAACTCTGTGAAGAATACCCTTTTGCTGAAGACAGATTTTCTCCAATCGAGCTTTTGGAAAAGGTACTAACTTCCGGTCAAATCAACTCGCTTTCCCGCTTTGAACTCAACGAGCTGCGAATTTCCCGTGTATTTGAAACCAACCCTGGACTTTTGGACGTGCCAATCTTGTACGCCTTGGCCTTTTATCTTGACGTGATTTTTCAAGATGTGTCATCCGGTCAAGAACCAGCAGCCCAGCAGCAGCAGTAGCAGCAGCATGGATTTGAATGGTAATTTACCCGTAAACTTTAAATTTTCTCACGCAAAAGCACCCAAAAACTGCCTAGCTGCAAACAAGTATGAATTTGAGTACATACAAGATGACATTTGCGCAGCCGCCAGCAATGTCACTCGGCATCATTTATTGTCATTGCTCAAGCCGTTGCTAAGGCTCGATTCCATAAGGATCAAGTTAACCTTTGGACCTTTGCTTCAGCGAAAAAGTGACGCTTTTCTCACGTACAAGTGGCTCCCAAGCGAATCTATCGTTTGTGTACACAAGAGCGAATATGGCAGTACAATACAACAATGCGTATCTCGTATTAAAAACGTGTATTTGCAGCATACACCAGACACGCGCATGTTCTCCATAACATGCATAAAAGTAAATATTAGCAGAGACGCTGTTGTTCGTGTTGGCTACTTGCCATTACCACCAGTTTTGAGCAAGAGGCCTACTGTTGCCTACTGTATTCACTCGTTCTTGGCTTGTGCCTTTCACAAGTACAACAACAACAACACAAGCCAGAAGCAAAGGCAAATGCAGAAGAAATACGCTCAATTGCAAAGCGAGTAAGGAGGCCTCGCGTTCTCTAGTTTCTGATTAACAAGTACAATTTAAAGCTCACGGACATTGACCTCAGTAGAGATGAAAACTTGCTAGACATTTTTGAAGCTATAAACAATGTTAACATTGTAATTTTTAAATATTCAAAGCGAGCAGGTGGTGTAATACCACATAGGCTTACAAAGCGCAAGTGTGCTAATCGGGTTTTTTTGTTGC